>WOGO01008881.1:0-10437 GCA_015342085.1 Leptinotarsa defecta
GGGACCGAATCAGGTTCTTTGAGTTTGGCAGATCCGTACTCTCACCATCCGACCTGAAAGACCACTCACCATACAAACTAATGGGCTACGTTAAGAAGCTGGGTTTATTTGGCCGAGTGTGAATAGGCGTGAGCCACAATAAACTCTTATGGGTTGCGGTGGAGGGTCGAATAGACCCACTCACTTTAGACCTACCTACCTAATCTAAAATGACTAACTACATTGCAAATTTTTAAAAAACTCACCCTGAACAGGTATAATAGGTAATTCAAGAAATCGTAGACTTTTTTATTGTAAATCTGTAAGATTTGTGCAAGAAAGTTACTGACTTAGTCAGTGAATAATGTGATAATGACAAAAAATGAGCATCCAAAAAAACAATACATTCTTCGAAATTGCACCGTCCTTCATTATTGATGAACGTATTTATAACAAAAAAATAACAAATTATTGAGCTGTTACGGGCCCATTCACAAATTTCCTAAATCTAGTCGAATTCCCTGTGACCGTTAAAAAAGGGCTTTGACCCCGCTTGTTTCCTAACTGTACTTTGAATGTCCCGTTAGTTGACCACCGAACTTAAAGGGACTTTCCCTAAGCTACTCTGGCCAGATATAAAATTCTTTCATAATGGGCCAGTATTTATTGTACCTGTACTACGTGGTTTTTGTTTATTTCAAATTGGTTGTGATTGTAGTGGGAAATGTAATTTGAATTCGTGTAATTCAGACGAGCAGCGGATAATTTAATAAGTTGAACACCGGATGTTCCATTGTCATGCGATTTCAGTTTCCTCTAGGGCATGATTAACTATGGCGGCCACCTCATCTGATACTTTTCACGGAAACCATTATGGAACTAGAACGCCAATAATTTTATGTAAATTTTGGAAGTGACTGATATATCTGCTAGTAAGTGCTGTTTCACTCGAAATTCTACCGCAAGAAAATACCTTAAACTACATGACATCTGTAATTCAATGTAGTGAGGTGAAAAAGTTTTTCCGTAGATAACTTCCTAAGTAATGGAAATTTCTACAAAAACTTGACTATCGAAAAGTCGATTTCAATATCTCACAGTGGCAAGTTTCAAGTATTTAACGCTTATAATTTCTCAAAAATTGTTACAATAGATATTTTCGAAGTTGATCAAGTTTGACGAGCATCGCAGACGAACGAAAATCTTTCAAACTTGATTTCAAACCAGAGGTTATATAATTTATTAAGTATTCGAATTATATCGTAGAACAGTGGATACAAGATACTTAATATTTTGTTTCTGGGCTATAAACTTTATACAACAGAGACTGCACCTATCGAATATAATCCAACGCCCTTCGTGGTATTGGCCACGAAAGTAGTTGTTTTCTGATAGGTGTCAGTCCATTACCGTACATCCTACAGTGTAGAGAGTTCAGACTAGCCTGAATTATTCCTTTAAATGATTTGATAGACAGTTAAATCATATATTTGACTTTGACTCAAAAACATATTGGTCGTACGATTTTTAGAATTTGATACATGTAGTTTAGGTCTTCCATCCAAACGCTCAACGTTTGATCTGAGGTTTGCCGAATATGTTTAATTTTTGTTTAAATTGACTAAATAGTTTATTGGTACATTATTTTTGTTTAAATAGAGTTGAACTGAATGTTTTACCCAAGTAAAAGTTTTCTGTATCTTATATACAATTTTTTTTTAATTTTAACATTTATAATTTCAGATTCGTTATTTCCTGTCAAAACGCGGGTGAAAAATTTGTATTTCCTTGTTTTCCTTTGGACATCGCTATTCGATCTTTCCATTTCAGCATTCTTCAATAATAAAATCATTAAAAAGGGATTTACTTTTGAAACCTTGTGGCTGTTTGTCAATGAAACTGTAGGTATATTCAGAGTCTGAACAGTGTAGTCGTCCAAATATTTTAGCCTTGCGGTCTTCCACAATTTGTATCAATTCGAACTGTAACCAACCGTGAAGCATTTCTCTGATTGCTTCGAATTTACTCCCAGATAGTTGTCAGTTAATTTAGCATGTGCAAAAAGGCAACATATTTAAAAAAATCTAAAATTTTTGACATCAACTTTCCTTCCGTACTATAAAAACTTTCTGAAACTTTATTTAAAGATTTTGTGTATCGTTTTGACAGTACTTTAAATTGATATACACTGTGCCTTCACTATGTGATTAGTTTGTCAAATTTAAGAAAGTGACTTCCTAAAAAGTGTGTAGATGAATTGTATTTTACCGGTAGGGTTGACGGGGGTGCTTTGCTCCACTCACCCAATCGACCGCTATGCGAATCGGTCGTTCAAGCTATAGGTCGGAAGATCGATTTTCACTTGCTATCGTCCAATCCGTGTTAGAAATCACATGTTAAAAGGTAAGACCTTGTTAGTAATATTCATTACTACACCAAAGGTTCCAAACAGTGCATCATAAGTAATATAATATAATATAAAACACGAGACTAATATTAGTGTTCAGCACGTTAAATGCAAACAAGATCAGATATTTTCACAATTTCAACTTTGCGAAATATTATTCATCACTGATATATTTCAAATCTTCAACCTTTCTTAATTTGTAGTATTGGTTTCCAATATTTTCAGTTCTTCGATGTGGTTTAGATACCAATGCTAATATAAATCATCCGTCAGTTTATTAAAACATTTATCATTTTCTGATTTCCTCCATGTTTCTTCCAAGCCTTATCACCTACGCTAGTAATAAAATGAATTATTCAATGAAAAATATAAATATTTATAAGATATGGTGTTATATAAAAGTTGGCCATTCATTCAATGTAGTATAAGCAGTATAATAATTCGATGAAGAGCTGCCATAAATTGGCACTGATTTTATTTTTCTCTCGCTGATGGATTTGCTTACTCAAAGAAATTCTGAAAGGACAACCGCATTGAGAAGTGCAAGTAGTAGCAAAAAGAAAAATCAATTTATCAAAAAGTTTGGTAACCAAATTAAAATAATAATTTTGAAACCTCACTGAACGTTTTAGGTGGCTTAATATTCTAGAGACTGTTAAAAAATGGTTTTCTCAAAAAATTAACATTTTATTTTTTGAAAATAAAATTTTGACAGTACCTACTCTCACTAATTTATTGAAATGAAACTTATCTACGTTGAGCTACTACCTAATTTGAAAATAATCAAACTTTACATAATGACTTCGTAAAGATATATTGTTCAGCAGTCCATCTGAATTCATTAGGTACATTTCAATTAGATTATTTAAAAAGTTTTTTTTGTTTTTGTGATGCATCGCACTTGATTTCTTTTACATACAAAACCGGTTTCTTCAATCATTTGCCAATTGACTCTGATTCAGTAATTGATAATCCTATCACTGAAATTTGACATTTGGAATTCAATGTGACAGCAACCGAGTCCAAGAGTAAAACATACCTTGTTGTGGAGCGCCTTGTTTCGATTCATTTTTATGCATAGAAAATTGAAAAAGTAAATGCATTTCTTTGTTAAATTTCATAAGATGTTTATATATTTCCAGACAAATCGTGTCCTTGATATTTCTACTCCAATCACAGATATTATCGATATTTATTTAATTTCAGTTTCACAATCTGTCAAATCATAAAATTTGGATTTCGAATCTTAGTTTTTTGAGTCTATATTACTTATATCGTTCCTTTTTCTAGAAATAATTTTCTGGAAACATATATCCGTCATACACGAAACTCAGTCGATCAAAATGCATGCAACCCAATAATTTTTAAAAGTTCACCTTTGATCAAATGCTATGCTTAGCAGAAACAACATATACACTTTTGTTTGACTATAATGGAGGAGTTACGTGCCACGGAAGAGAAGAACATTCATTGAAATAGAAGTACCATCATCAATGCACTATATAAGGAATGCAGCAACAAAATTCCTTTAATTTATTAATTTTTTCGTTGTTCAACTGAAAAACACCAGTCATTTGAAATTTTAAAACGTCTTTGTTCGGCGAATTTGTACCTAGAAAAATATAGTGTCATTTTACTAATAAAAATATTTCATTAATTAACGATACCGGTAAAATTATGTTTCTTGAACCAACTAATTCGCAGTTCTAAGAAACATGTGGCAATACAAAGGAAAGTGTTATATTTCCATCAACAGTTTACACAGCGGTATAGCCGAGTTTTCACAGTATTTTGCGTATCATTTTCAACTCCCAAAGTATTTAATGGTTGCTTAAAGTTCATATACTGCAACTACTCATGGTAACATTTTTGTATGCTGAAATATTTGAAATAATATTTGTTGAAAGGTTGAACAAACAACAGAAAGAACGGATATAATGCGGTTAATGAGGACATCTTATCGGAAAGGAAGATATCGAATTTGAAATATAAATTGGGATAGGCCTGCGAAAAGTAGTTTTGTATAAAATATCTAATAAAAATATTTCATCTGATAAAATGATTATATATGTCCATTAGACAGTACTGATTATTTTTTTATATTGTCGGCGTAATTGAACACTAACATCAAATGTGAAATCTGTTCAACCATATTTATAAGATATCGTAATTTATTAACTATCGAAAATTTTAAGGCGCGTATCCATTTGCAACAAATGACCCGTAACGTAATCGCAAACACGTTACGTTACGGTTAGACAGAGTACTGTTGCTTTCATTCTTACAACTTTGCGGCGTTGTTTCGTACTCGATCGATTCGAATGATTGATACGACTAAAACTCAAAATGCTTCTGGAAGCGAACCCTGTCATCTCGTAACGCTCCGAACATGTAAGGTGTTACGTTACAGGTCATTGACTTATATGACTACGCACATATAAGCCAAACTACCTTTGCATGTGGTGTTATTTCGTTCCTTGTACTCAAATCTATATACTTACAACTAAATCTTATAACTAATTTAGATCTGGGCGCACCTTCACATTCATTAATGAATTCTTAGTGTTGTTTATTGTGTTATATTGTTATTGTATCTTGTTTCCTATTTATATATTAATGACTTACCTGTTCTACCTAAAATTATTTTAAAAAATGACACCTATACAATGAACTGTGCCATAGAACATTAGTTGCTGTTTATAGATTTTATTTCACATTTTTGGATTCCTAAACTGTCAAATGCGTCCAAAAACCTGTTGTCATATACCGGTCTCAACAAATTAAGGCATTTCTCATTCATTCTGTGACCGATGGTTTTAAGGTATGTTGAGCGAATGACTCTAGACTCGCTGGTAATAAGTATTATATAAAATGATTTGAAATCCCTAAAAAACCAATACAAATGAAAAATTAAAAGGAATAGCTGGAAATAGTAATTATATTTATCAAAAAAAACCTGAAATGAAATTACAGTGAAATTAAATACAAGTAAAAAATAGAACAATTAAAAAAAATAAAAATTTAAGAGATTCCAAGCCAAGTTACTTCACAACGTTTCGATTGTTAGTATCCGCAATGACCCGAAGTCATCACCCGAAGACAATTATGGATACTAACAATTGAAACATCATAAATTGGCTTGGCTTGGAATCTCTTAATTTTTTTTGTTTAATTGTTCTATTTTTGACTTGTATTTTATTTTACTATAATTTCATTTCAGAGTTTTTTTGATTGATATAATTGTTATTTACAGCTATTACTTTTAATTTTTAATTTATATTGTTTTTTTCAGAAATTTTAAATCATTTTATATAATATTAGGCAATGGAAGTCGTAACTAATGAAATTCATCATGAAACATTGTCAATCACCTTCAAACACACGTTGAAAAGTGAAATATGTTTCATGTAGCGAGTCTTGTCCAATATACATTTAATTGCTATCCTTACAGCTTATATCGTACATCCCAGACTTTTCCGTCGGGGTTCGGGTTGCAAAAATCATGTATTTCTTGGTCACTTGTTTGTCATTTATATACGGATTTTTTTTATGGAATTTCAATAGTTTTTAACTTTCATAGATTTTCTCAATACTTTTTTAGCCGTGTATCGACATCTTCGTGAAACAATCCTACATGTATTAATTTCTTATTGTGTGTCAAATCGGTAGAGCAGAGCAAGTTTTTCAACAGGTGTGGTTTTTTATATCGTACAAAAGATTAAACTCCTTCTATTCCATCAGAAACTAGTCTCGTTTCCTACTGATATTAGTTCTTCGATACAGGTAAACGGGTAAAGCGACGTTGCCACCTACCGCCGGCATTAGGAATTACGTTATTGTTATTATGTCGACCTCGTCCCACTTCACGGAACTTCAGGCCGTGTTCACACCGCTAGAATTGTTCCTACGAATCAGCCATGTGTACAAAATTCGGATTTTGTAACATTCGAACAATGACGAGTATAAAAGGAAACCATAAAACGATAAAAAAACCTATCGTCTACGAGGATATTCGGGTGGTTGTTAGATATGACAGAAGAAATGAGTGAACGTTCCCAGCACCAAATGTAAACTACGCAGGTCATTATTTTCTTCTGTGTTCAAAATTATATATAATTTTTGTTATATTTGTACAACTGGATTTAACTGTTTTTTTTAAATTCGTTCAATTTGGTAGGAACACGTGGTGAGCGCCATCTATGTTTAATAATTCGAACGTCTTACTTTAGAGAAACTTTGAGTATTGACTTGAGAAAAACACAAATCAAAACATTCAAATGTTTGTTGTTCTTGTCACATTTATCTATTATAATATTCTTTTAGACAAATGTAAAAATCAGATGTTCGTAATTTCACAATAGACTCATTTATATACATCAATCAGAAGATACCAGGGTTAGTCTAATTTCGTGTGGGGAGAATTCAACGATGAATTTTGAATGATGAACGTAATATTTCGTGGAAAAATACACAATGTTATTTTGATATTGCTTCTGTTTTCCTTGAGTTCTGTGACGAAGGTCCGAATAACACATTTCTTCCTATTCTATTAGAAACAGCGTAAACCCTAGAATTATTTTCAAATTTCATAATCTTGAAAAACTATTTAAATGATGAAAATGGGAGAAAACCATATTGAATGGTTATTTTGAAAATAAAATAATGTCTTGTATGTCACTGCAATTGTTCAGAAAGCTATTTTGGAGTGTGGTGAATTAACATACATACACAGTCAAAAATAAATAATTATCACATCATATGTGACCAAGTTTTAATTATCCTATTTGGATTTTTTACATAAATATTTCAATATGGCGCTGCTTTACGAAAAAAACCTGGAATAACGCATTGTCAAAACTAAGAAGTTTTATGTTGGTTGTTTTGAGTCTTATTTTGCAAGAGTGGTCTAATTATCTTATGAGCTTAAATTATGCATAAGTATAGTCTATTGAAAATTGTATCTAGAAAAACTTTTTTATTATTGTAATAGCTTTTTTCGACATTTTTGAAAATAACTTTACTTACGGATATTTTTTTTGTAATAATATTGAAATTTACTTGTGATGCACTGTTTTAAACATTTGGTGTGTAATTAATGAATATTACTGGAGTTCAATTCCAACACCAAACCGTTATTTTCAACACCTCGACATCTTTCTTTTGAAGATGATCACTTGGTGATTGAAACACGTGTCGAGGTGTTAAAAAAATAACGGTTTGGTTTTGGAATTAAAGTCCAGTAATATTTATATTGAAATTTAATAGATTATACGAATGAAGTAATAAAAAAAATCAACTGGTACTGACTCTACTAGTCATACTGTACACTAACTGTACAATAACTGTACAATAACTTTGAGTCACATATCGTTTTCAAGAAAATAATTTCTACTATGTGACTGTCACTCTACATACATCTATGTTTAATATTTATGTGTCAGTATCTACAACTAGAGCACCCCTCGCAGCCATCTTGATATTAGCTGATGAATTTAATGAAATAAAAGATATTGATTGGTCTTTACCACATTCTTAATTTAATAACACAATAAATATACCTATTGAAGATATCTTCGTGAAAATGAATCTACCTAAATCTATTACCCAACAATTCTGATAGTATTCATGTAATTTAAACATATACTTTCTAAGTTGCATTTACAATATATATAAGCCTAATTCGTGTGATAAAACTTAATAAGTTTGCATGGATTCAATGAATAAATAAATAAATAAATAACAGATGATCTTCTGTATACCGTTTTCAGGTAGGTGAAACAGTCCCCAAGAAAGGCTTTTTTTTTATTTCTTGTATCCACTTCACATTTTTGGAGCAGTATATAAATGATCTTCGTTAACCATATATTTTTTTAAGTGATATCCAAGTTTCCAATGAATGAGAATGGGTTTATATTCTCTATTGTGATTGTCAGTACAAGTGATATTATCAATTTTCTTCTCTTTGTGAAGAGAAGGAAATTGATAATATTTCTATGGTATTAAATAACTTGCCCCTTGCATAGTCGAATCAAATACATTTTGACCGGTAATTCTTAGCTGTGTAACTCCGTCTTTAGTCAACCAACCGGAGCAGGTGAATCACTGGACCCGACTTTTTCAAGTAAGTGGCAGTGGTGTAATTTAGAATTTGATTAATTTTTTTTTTCATTCACGTTTCATCTCACTGCTTCAAAAATAATATGTCGATATCGTATCAAAATTCATAATTCACAGTAATCTTATTTAATAACGTTCATATATGTTTGAAGGTGGTTGACAATGTTTCATGGTGAATTTCATTAGTTAGGACTTCCATTGTCTAATATGATATAAAATGATTTGAAATCCCTAAATCAATAAAATTGAAATGAATAGCTGAAAATAACAATTATATTGAGCAGAAAAAAACCCTCAAATGAAATTATAATGAAATTATTGAATATTGAACAATTAAAAAGAAATAAAAATAAAAGATTTCAATCGAAGTTACTTCACGACGTTTCGGTTGTTATTATCCACAATTGTCTTTGGGTGATCTTTATATGTGTATGGTTGTCGTTTTTGCTAAAAAAGGCTCATAAGGAACCTTTTTCTAATAAGTTCGTGATATTTAGTTAATACTTCGGTTTTTCCACTTTTTTATTTTATTACTTCTTATTTCTAGTGCTAACTCAGATATTGGGAGACATGGTCAAATTGTTTATGGTTGTGATCTCAAATCCGTTTTTACCTGTTTTTTTTTTCAAAACTGAAGGTCTTCCTTTCAACATTGAACCAAGTGCTAAACACTGTATTTTCTGATATTGAAATTAATTTATATAAAATCAATTTTAACTAATTGACTAGTCATTAGCGCAGCACACAGCATGTAATTGGTGATCATTTCATCTTCCGCAGAATAGATATTTGGAAGTGTTCTGGAATTATCAGTGATGAGTAAGCATGCTTTTCCTAATTAGGATAACGATTGGTGACGAGTTTTTTTGTGCCCATTAAGATTCACTCTGTATGCTCGATCAACTGTTATTATTTTTATACTAAATCTATTACTAAAATTCACCTTTGTCGCCTTCTTACGTCAAAACGATATATGTTTGTCAAACTGGCAACAGTTCGAAATCATGAATACACTGACCCGTTATTAGATGGATAAATGTCGAAAAATCAGAGAAGTAGCGATTAAAACATCAAAGGAAACGTTCCAGTTTCTGTTCTGTATCCTGTATTGTATTTTTTTATTTGTACATAACATCTTGAAAATACAGAAACGAATGTAGAAAAAAGACAATATCCTTTATTTTCAACTAGACGAAATACATAATTCAGAATAACAATGAATCGAAAAGCAATAAATATTTCAACATATACATAAAATGATCGCAATCTCTGGTGAACTTGATTTTAGTTTTTAAAATTGAATACAGAGCTATATTTGTCACTTATAACTGAGTTTTGTAAAATACAGTTTTCTCATAACCATCCTGAAACTGTGTAAAGTTCGCACTTTGAGCTGAACACAGCAAGCATAGAGCTAGTGATGAGACTTGGAGGCAAGGCAGATCACGACCTCGTCCTCGAGTCATGTAAGTACAGTTTCAAGTGATTTTTAAAAATGGCTCCAAAGCAGGAGCCGAAACATTTGAAACAATTGAATCATGTGATCCCCTACCTAGATAATAAATGATTTTATTTGATTTCAGGTAAAAACTAATTGAATATTTTTAAACATCATAAAAGACAGTTTTTATTAATGAACATGAACAGTAATAAACTATCTACCAATTCCTAAGTTAGAAAACAGATTCAGAAGTGAAGAAGAATTCAATTCTGCCTCTCTGTCAAAAGATGAGTTGCAATTATGGAATAGGTCTTTACGTTCAACCACTCCTATTTAATTTTTTTGGGAAAAGGTCGACCCCCCCCGTGTGGCCAATATATCAGCATATATGTATATACACTGGTAAAAATTTTTCCACCGGTACCGGTGGCAATTTAATTACCGCCCATATTAGCGAGAAATTACTTTCGTGTGTGATCTCACATTCCATGCG
>WOGO01008882.1:0-10437 GCA_015342085.1 Leptinotarsa defecta
GTATCTTCTGTATAATTCAGTGTTCATATAGAAGTATTTGTTTCGAAAGAATTTTTTTCTTTCGTGTAATTCAATGTTTATATGAAAGTAGCTGTTTGAGGAGGACTTTCTTTCAATTTGTGTCTGAAAGTTACTTCTTTGCATGATCTACACATCCATGTATAAAGTTACTTTCTAAAATTGATTACTTCCTTCCTTTCCTTGGAAAATTCCATCAACCTTGCTTTTTGTATCAAGATAGTAGAGTAGTAGAAAGCTAAAAACTTTCTTTCCCAAAAATATTAATGATGTATCAAATAGCACCTAGGTGTCAACCTAGATCAGTGTTCAACTGCAGCATGTTTACAAGAAATTAAACTCCGAATTCTATGCAATTTCAAAAATGAATTCTACGGAATATTAGATGGCTGTTATTGATACCTACCATGCACTGATTTAGTCCCATTTGGCATATAATGTTATTTAATAGAGGGCTTGTGTTAATTCTGGAAAAGCTTTCATATGTCAAAAGCGAATTATCCGTCCGATTTTTGATATAATAAATGGAAACAGCTGTGGAGCCGCCTTTTCAAAGTACAAAGTTTTAACATCTTTCTGTATTTATCTATAAAAATTATCAATATATGTAAAGCAACATGAATTCACGAAAAACTTGAAATACTTTTCGTATCCTACAAGAAACACGGATGCACTCTCACTTACAAAGAACAATTTGAAGACATTTAAAAGATCTCCAGACTACGCAGGTATGAGGATATTCACTAACTTCCCAGAACATTTCAAAAAACTGAAACTTAAAAATTAAAAAAAAATAATAAAGGCATTCCTGTTTGCAATAACCTATTACTCCATTAGTGAATTCCTGAATGATGATGTTTGATCTACTTGTTATCTGAAAGTTACACAAATTTGTCAGTTCTTTTGTACTATTAGTGTTTGTGACATTCTATTATATTTTGTTCATTGTAACAGTATGTGAGGTATACATCTATCCTAAGAATGGCTGCTATATAACGGGTGCGAATAAATGATTTTTATTTCATACAATATTTGAATGTGTTATGCCAGTTCATAGGAATTTGTGAATTCTCGTAAACTATCATAGAAAGTACTAAAAAAGTGAATATTCCTTAGACGAGGATATTTTTGGCATGACGTTTTCATTTCATTCCATTCATTCTTCAGAATGAATTAAATATACCGTTACACATCTCAAAATATTTTAATATTTCGTATGATAACCTATAATAACGAAAACGTTCAATGATATAATAACGTATATTAACGAAAACTCTGATTTAATATAAATTGAAAACGGTGTTCTTCAAGGTTCAATATTTGGCCCTCTCTTGTTCGTTTTATATACATCTCAATTTCATAGGGCACTGCAATTTGCAACCATGCATGATTATGCCGACGATACTCAGCTGTACAAGGAATTTGACGAAAATTCAATTAACGAGGCCCTATGGCAAATTATTACCGATCTCGATATATCATTATCATTGTCAACTAAACATCGTCTATCTGTTAATAGGTTTCGATCTAATCTTTGGTAGAACAGCGGCGGGAAATCATTGTTCTGGTCTCACAAATATTGTAATAGATGGAACACAACAGGAGTTACAAAAAACTTAGGCCTATATCTTGACAGCAGTCTTCGTTTTAAAACACGACGATGCTTTAGTTTCTTCTCATGCCAACGATTTTAGTACCTCAAGATAATCAAGTACTTGCTCCAAAAAAAAATGCAATATTATCTCCAATACTTAGTCAGTTAAGATAAGTCACCGGTTAGTGTACTATTAGTATAATTGGCGGTTAACAAAGTTCTTCAATTTTATTGAAGAATAAGTCATATTCTTTCAGCAGTGAGGATCTATGAGTCGTTATGAGAGCAATGTTTGTTAATTCAATTTCACAAAATTCAGCGTGTTGTTCAATATAGCAATCATTCAAAAGGAGAGGTTTACATGTGACGTTATTACAAATATCAATAGAGACTCCTATCTATATTGAAGGGTTTGTCTACAAAAGTAACTTATAAGGTTATAATCATTCACATATATCAGATTTTCTACGTTGAGCCAAAGCTCCGATAGACATATTCGTATAATGCCATAATCTTCCTTTTGGAGATATAGCTGAAAATGTTCTACTTTATTTCTAATACACTGAATATTGAGATAGAAAATCTTCAGCTCATTATTCTGAAGATAATCTTTATTAGAATGTATATAAAAAAGTTTTGAGGTTGAGAAAATGTAGCTCTTCGTTTAACTGAAAAATCAAATAAGTTGGTCATTGAAAACAATGCGCACAGCACGTGACTACCATTAACCAAGACGTTAAAAACACCATCGACACAGGCCACGATGAAGTTTTCGGTTCCCAAAAAATTCAGCACCATTCTTTTTCCACAATGGATTCAATATCTCTGTAAGAGTGTCCAAAGATTGCAATATAGCACTTGTGGTGTTGTGTGATGAAGACTGAGACTCATATGTTGAACATGCTGACAGCGTCACACATCATTTGGTTTTACGAATCTCTGTATGCGGTGACAGTAGACTTAAATGTTGAAGACAACATACATATATGCTATGATGAATCTTTCGATACCCAACATTTGTCATTCAACCTGAGGAAGGCAAAGGTCGGGTTCTTGGATAAACCCATTACCTCAATATTTCTAAAGAAGGCTTATTCTCATAAAGCACCAAGAGTGAATTGATCTCTGTGTTTTTTGTGCCGAGGGGTTTCAACTCGGACAAGTTTAATTCCCACTTGTGTGGTTAACCTGAGTAGAACTGATCCAATTCTGGCTCTTTCACGGTCACGTTCCATGCAATGAAGAGAATTTCAAATCTAGATGGTTTTCAGGCCTCAACAGCCTGTATGTAGGCATTTCAAACTCAAAAGTCCACGGCCTCCTAGTTATTGTGGAATATGTACCCGTAAACTGAACGATACAAACTGTCCCTCCAACATGTGACGTTTGTGACTGTGCCATAAGTGTCAAACATATTTTATCTGAGTCCGCATCTTACTACAACGAGAGAATCGAGTACGACCTCTCCTCTTCAATTGAAGCAGCGTTAGGACAAAATTGTTACTATGAAAAACTAATTGCCTTTCTAAGACGTATAAAGCTGCTGCACCGTATATGAAATTTATTGTAAGAAATCAATACTTTTATGAAATTTGACTTGTCGCTAATAATCCTCGAGGTTAATGCGACATTAAATAAATGTAATTAAAAAAAAACTCCTATGAAGGTGCATCATGTTCCACACTGAATTCACTTTACTAATCCAAAAGAGTAAAATATGGTCAGCAGCAACTGGTTTTTTCCTACAATGGTTCCGATGACCAAATCTATCGATTTTTATACTGATATTTTCTGCAGAAACAGTTATTTACTAGCATAATATCTTAGGAGTGGCGTTTTTATTCTAACCCGAGTACCTATTTATATTTCATGTATTTACACCCATTTTTGTCAAGGTATTTCGGATTTTTTGAAATAGAAAACTAGTGAAAAGAGAAAAGACTCCGAATATAAATACGTTTTCAGTTTGATTTGATGAGAAGTGATTTCACTTCTCCACCCCAGATTGAGTGTAGTCTACAGGTTTGTTATAATTGTAACATCCGAAACTGTTTTGAAACTACGCAAGACATGATGCGTACAAGCAAAAAATCTCTAACAGTCAGAAATAGTATCGGACACTTGGTTAAACCATTTTGGGAAGACCACTGTGCCACCTATCGTATATATGAAGAGATGAAGACGAGAAAATACTGTTGATCATGTTCATTTTTCATATTGAAAGGATTATATTTTTAGGAGTGAATACATTTTAGGAAATAAAGTTTTTGGCTGTCTACTATACCATCTTGATACAAAAGAAAAAGTAGGAATCTTCCATCGAAAGTAAGGAAGCAATCGATTTTAAAAATAGTAACTCTATACGTAGATGTGTAGATCATGCAAAGAAGTAACTTTCAGACACAAACTGGAAGAAAAAGCCCACCTGAAACAGCTACTTCCATATAAACATTGAATTATACTCAAGAAACTTTTTTTCGCAACAAATTCCTTTATATGAACACTGAATTATACATTACACTCAATTATACATTATACTCAGTTTGTATTCCAAAAATTCGTTTTGTAGGGTATTCTTGTAGTCAGTTCAAATGTTATCTAACCTCAATCATCAATTATTTGAATCAAGTAAATAAAAAACATCCTAGAAAATAGCACAAACAAATTTTCATATGAATGCGCAAGAACAACGGGAACAGGTCTCAACAGTTCAGTCTCGAGAGCAAGAACGATTCGGGACCGTTCAAGACATTTTTGGATCACTTCGCAGTCGTAACCTGAACAGATGATTCATCAATTCGAACTTATTCTCTATGAACCGGAACGCTCTATATCAACTGAGCATGATCCTTACGTCCTAGAACATGAATGTTTATATTGAACGAATACATCACCATGAGTTGATGATGAACTACTTTAAACGTCCAACATGAGTTATTCTGAATCTGATAATCCTGTGACAGTCATTTCAAATTTTCCATCATATCATGAATACACTATAGGAAAACACCAAAATCCGTAAAAATAATCAACATCCATCAAAATCTGACAAGACCAATCAATTTTTATTTTGACTTTTAACTTCAGTTTCAATTATTCCATGAACCATCTGCTGGATGTTTTGATAACGCCATTATTCCATCATATTTTTAATTGCTTTATTCGCCAAAGAGAAACCATATGGAAACTAAACTTAAATTAACTGTTATGCCAAAAGGGGCGGAGAACGTTCATTTCTCGTATGATGGAGTAGACTAAACTGCGGCCTGCTTTTGACAGCTGTTGTGGCAGGTAGTTTTTAGTTTGGTGATATGTCTACTAAATGATCATTTAAATTCTGTATCTGGATGCATTACGAGGGCAGTTTTTTGTTCGTGGCATGTGTGCGATGAGCAATGTTGAAAATTATGCATGTGATTCTACGAAAGCAATAGTTTTCACTAAAATAGTTTTTTGTGAGTCTCTGAAACTGATTATACTTGAGATGATTTATCTTTTGTAGGGAGATGCATGAGAGGAAATACTCGATGAAAACTAATGATAATTTCACACCTTCATTACGATGATGGAGATGTGAAAAATCGATATCGATATAGTGCCTGCTAAAAAAGTTATAAAGGTCAGAAGGTCACCAAAATCAATTTTTCGCAAATGTCTGGCGATCTATTTCTCGGCAGTCAATAGAAGTCTCCATAAAACTCGTTCTTCGTGAAATTGTCTACAAGAGAAAGGGAATACATCATGATGATGCACTCGTTTCCTCACCACCTTCGAAATTGAATAAAAGCGCGGTTTTTTCCACATGGTTTCCCCCGTAGGCATAGTCCATGATATGTAATTAGAGCTTGTTTTATTTGAGGAAGAATAATTTTTTATTTGAATACAGAAAAATTAACTTTAGAATATGATTTTTTCCATTCATTGTCGATATCTTCGGTTAATATATCATCAATATTTGCTGACAAAACGTCGAGTAGACTTATTCCTATAATTAAATCGACATCTTCATCATTTTTCTCATTGGTTGACTCTGCGTTTAGGCATGGCTGCCCACGACAATGTCCACAAACTGTTGAACATCATATTCCAATTTCTTGCGTCCACGTTTACTGCCACAATATTTTGTAAAATTACAAAAGATTGTGTTCAGTGAACCATCGAGTGCTGGTGGTAATGAAGTTGTGATTCTGTAGTAGATGTAGGAGATGATTTTTCAACCACTGACCAAACTGTTCTGAATCAATTCCTCTGCCTAGCCAGTTTGTATTTGATAATACACTCAATAAATATGCTGTTCAACTGCTGAAGTAGTAGATGGTAATAATGAAAATGTTACAGCTGTGCTCTGTCTTGCTAGTTCAGCAAAGCTACAGTATCTGTAATTATCTATCGAATTTTCTGGTTAAGAAGCAATTTTATTGTTGGAATATTTCTGCAGAATTGTTCAAGTCTGGTCTTTTTTTGAACATCTTCATGACTATTATTTTTTCTTCCCCAAAAACTGCCTAAGTTGTTTCAATTTCGGTCATGGCATGTAGAAATAGATTTTTTTGCAATGTGGATATTTGTTGAGCCTGGTTTGTGTGCGTGCTACTAGAAGTACCAATAGATGACCTCCAGCTATACTAACATTATTAAATGTTCTCAGACCACGCTTAACTTATACTACATCACCATTCGATAACAAATAATTAAATATAAAACATGTATCACTCATTATGAAACTGTTCAAGAGCATGAAACTACCAAAATAACGTCTTTAAAACTTTAGGAATATTTTTCAACAACAAATACAGTACGACAGGCAGTAACATGTCTAAAGGAACGGATCTTGGAACAATAAAATACTGAACATCTGCTAGTGAAAGTCGATTGTATAGTATATAGTAGATTTTACTAAGTTCCAAAACCTCAGTAATATAAGTACATGTTTCACAAAACGCCACAGGAATGCAGAGCTAGACCTTCCTGAAGCACATCAAAAACGTAAGTCCTTTCATCACCTCCACAATGGAGAAGGAAGTCCACAACGAATTGCCATTCTTAGACGTTTTGGTGAAGTGAACCGACAACAAATGGGAAACATCTGTGTATCGAAAATCCACTTACACAGGACAGTATCAGAACCAGGAATACAATTACCGTCAATCGACTAAGAGAGGAATCATTAAGACTATAATAAACCGTGCTTTCCGGCTCTGTAATACAAAGGAAGGTCTCGAAAAGGAACTAGGCATCATTAAAAGTGACCTTCAACGGAAAGGTTACTCCAAAGTGATGGTGGAACAGACTTTAGCTAGAAGACAGCAAGAGCCTCACAAGAAGGAGAAGCCTTCACAACCAGTACTTGTACTTCCCTAGATCAGAGGATTGCCAGAAAGAATGAGAAGGATTGGGTCCAAGTATAACATCAGAACCTGCCTCAGATGTGGGAACACTATCCGTAGCAGCCTCTCAAAAACCAGGCCACCAAACGCGGACTGCGATTCCAAGAATTGCATTTACCAGATACATGGCGAGTGCGGAGAATCATTCGTCGGTCAATGAAAGTTCGCATTGCCGAACATCAAAAACACACACAGCGAGGAGAAACCAGCAAATCAGAAATAGCAGAGCACGTTTGGACTCATCCACAAGGAAGAGCACTGGTTCAGCAGAAAATTCAAAGAAGCCGCATATATGTTGTCCAATAACGCATTAAGCCAAGCTAGCGTAGAAATGGGCAACATGTGAAAACCCTCTAATCAAGTGGAACTCGACCAAATCCTGCCAAACGGTCAGCTTCCGCTAAAACCAATGAAGCGGAGAGGTAAAAGCACACGAATGACCTATAGATAGTCAGATCTCGAAGTCCAGTCATCACCCGAAGACGATTGTGGATACTAATAATCGAAACGTCGTGAAGTAACTTGGTTTGTAATCTATTAATTTTTAATTTTCATTTCTTGTTAATTATTTTTCAATTTTCATCTCGTGTTGATAGTTTAAATTTGTTTTGAGTGAAAATGCCCTTATAGGACGAAACTTCAGTAATGTTAGTTACGAAAAAAGTGGTAAGAAACATAGAAAGTTTCAATTCTCTTTCCTTCATCATAATTTCCTACCCCGTAGTAACTAACGGCTACATCCATCAATTTATTGAAAATAAATAAAGATGAAATAACAAAATTAGTTTAATGGGGAAACATCCACAAATACACACAAAAAATTTAAATCAATAATATCTGTTACATATTTTTGTGATTTTGACTTTTTTCAAAATTATAACCCGTCAAGTCCCACATATAATGTGTAGAATTGATACCAAAATCTATAAAAAACTATGCGTTATTCAACATATATACTGTTTCTCGATATAATTGAAGCTTTTGTTCTCAATATCAAGAACAAGTGTACCACAGTTTGTAATTGACTCTAGAGAATTTTGTACTTGCTATTATTCATTATTTCTAAATATAAAACGTCTCACGATCGTTTGGTTAGAAGGCAATTTGTAGAGTTACATTACGTCTCCTTGCTAGTCAATATTCATGTTTCGGGCATGATAATGAATACTTCATACAGTTTACGAGTGCTTCAATTAAAAATCCAACTATTGTTCCGTACTACGACTTATATAAAGCCAGTCACCATTGTTTCCATTGTGTAGTAATTTCACGAAGATTAGGAGATTCGTTATCAATAGTTCTGTTTATGAAAGGTTATAAAGAAACAAGTCATGTCCCGAGATTTCAAGAATAAAATAAATAGGAATTGAGACATTTCGGTTGATTGTAGAGAAAATACTATTTACGATGTCGTTGTAAAGATATATAAAACGATCTGGAATAACAGAATCAAGAGCTCACTCAAGTTGAGGAGTATTTTCAATTCCTTTCAAATAGTACTGGAGGCAGCAACAGAAATTTAACACCAGTGTCATAAAACAATGAAAATCAATAAACTGTCTACTGAGTTCGCGAAGTTCATCATTAATAGTTTCAGAAACATGAAAAAAATCATGATCTGAAAAATAAATGTTTGTCTAATAAGGGGCTAACTCACACTTCTTAAAGTTACTGCGTAAAATACAGGGTGAGTCAATAAGATTTGCTCGGTCCAGTGCTCCTCAATTTTTTGCAGTCAAATCGATAAATACTATCTTTCTCTCATACTGGGTGATTCAGCCGAGTGTGGCCCACCAAAGTTATATTTTTTTAAATAGAACACCCAGTATATGAATACGTCATTCGATTGTATATTTTTTAGCTCTCTAAAGAATTTTCGTTTTCGAATTCCCATTGCGGCATTTCCAAGTTATTCCAGAAAAACCTATTTTGCAGACAATAGTTTTTGATTCACCACCCGCATTTCTACAGCAATTAAGTGGATTTTTTAGGAATAGTTAGTCAACATCACCATGATAATTTCTGATATCTCAACTTCTGGAAGCAGTATATAGGGAGCTCGGTAAAATCGATAATGTTTAATTTTTTATCAGAGGTATACTATACGAAAAATATTTTACAAATCATACCAAGATATAGTATTCGTCGTTACCACAAAAAAATGTTTTCTTATGTTCACTTTCTTACATTTGTTTTTTGAATATTCAAACTAATCGCTAGGAAATGAATAGAACTGGCCGATACTTATTGAAAATCCATATTTTATTTTATGATTTTTCACTATAAAGGATTTACAAAAACAGAGACTCGGGTGTCGCTATACAATAGCTTCCTCAATCGATGTATTTATTAGTTTTAATCGCTAACACATTAGCATTTTTATACCATATAGTTATACCGGTTTCAACGGTAAGAAATGTATAAAAAAACCTAAAGAATATTTATACTGCTTTTTTCTTTAAAAACTAGTTATCTATTTTCTATTTTCGAATAGTACCGAAAAGTTATTCAATTTATAACACTTGCCAGTACACTGAAATAGCTATACAGGGTGTTCCATCTCAGATGAGCCACCCCGTATATTCCTTATACCATAGTGAGTGGGAAAATATCCCGAAACACCTCGAAAGATTTTATTTGGAGGATATCTTTTGACGAATATTTTAGGCTTGAACGAGCAACCCCCTAATAGGGGGTTTTTGAACCCCTCAAACTTGAATAGGGCAGAGGGGTTGAGTGATACTTTATTTGAAAGATCTTGAAAGCCTCTTCACAACTGTGTATGGAAAACGTAAATTTGATGAACCGTTTTCGCCAACAATCTATTTTGCAGCTCGAATGAACCACCTTGAATAATTTGGTTATTTTTACATGTACAAGCCCATTTTCATTAAGCATTTTTTACAAACTTGAACAATCTTCAAAAAATCACATTCTTGAAAAAATTTAATTGTTTTATCATCATGCTTACAATCAAAAAAATAAAATCTGGGTGTTTAAATCAAATGTTCGAATTGTCCTCCATTGACTTCCATACAATAAAACAATCTTGACTAAAAACTGTCTCTGACGTGAGTAGAGGTATACGGCCGGTTCTGGGCCTCCCCCATCACTATGACGTATTAATTGCTTTTTTTTTTTGTTGTGTTTTAGTAACATCAAGGCGATGTGACATTGAAGGGTCTGGTGCATGGATCGTTCAGAACGTGTAATCATCGGTGTGCCCCCACCTCTCTCGTAACGCATCGCTCTAGCCATGCTATCGATGGTGACACGCAGGCGGCCGAAGACTGTGTCACTCCTCCACCACCATGACGTATTATTTGCTTTTTTTGTTGTTTAGTAACATCAAGGCGATGTGACCTTGAAGTGTCTGCTGCATGGATCATTCATAATTTTTTTCATATGAGATTTTGTGTGTGTGTGTGACATAATGAC
>WOGO01008883.1:0-10437 GCA_015342085.1 Leptinotarsa defecta
TCAGAAAAACATACCCAGAAGCTATCTATGTTCATTGTTGTTCGCATTCTTTAAACTTAGCTTTATGCCATTCATGTAATCTCCCAGCCGTCCGAAACTGCATAGGAACTGCAAAGTCTATTGCAACATTTTTGAAAGCATCACCCATAAGAACGACGAAATTACAAGAATACATAAAAACTCGTTTTCCTGAAACAAGGTGGAAAATATTGACAGCTATGTGTGAAACAAGATGGGTGAAGAATCATGATGGCCTTTTTCGATTCAAAGAAATATTTTTGGCTATTGTGGAGACTTTAGAAGATCTAAGTATTGATGGAGATATGGACACTTCTTCCAAAGCTTCACCATTTTTAAAATCTATGATTGCAAGTGAATTTGTTATAAGTTCTCCTACACAATTGCACTGTGCAAAATCCTACAGTCTCGTCTTTCTGATTTAGTGTCAAGTATAGATCATATCGAGAATGTTCTTCAAATCTTTGAAAATTTTCGAACCAACATTGAGACCCGATTCTCAATAATTTTTAAAACAGCAAAATCAATATAAGACGAGATTCATGAAGAGATTCGTATACCACGATTGACATCCGTTCAAAGATATCGTTCTGGATCGTTAAGTCCAGAACAATATTTTCGTATAGCTGTAGCTGTTCCAGTTTTGGACGATTTCATTGGCCAACTGGAAAGTAGATTTGTGGACCACCAAAATATTCTATCCGGCCTATACTGCTTATTACCGTCTGTTTGCTGTGACAAATCACTAGATCTAGAAAACTTGGCTATGTACAAAAATAAAGTTGATCTGAGCTTATTGCAGAGTGACTATGAACTTTGGAAAATTTGTTGGAGCCGAAGAGATGAATCAGATCGACCATCATGTGCGATTGAGGCTCTTGGAGAGTGCAATGCTGAACTCTACCCAAATATTTTCATGTTATTAAACATTTATGCAACTTTGCCGTTGACAACATGTACACCAGAGAGATCATTTTCTACACTGAAGAGACTTAAAACTCATCTAAGGAACTCCTGTGGCCCGGATCGACTCACTGGATTAGCTCTTATTTATATATAATTTTCAACAGCCATTTCTATGTCACTTCAATAATATTCAGATAGTTACTCGTTATTCCTCCCCACACAGTAATTGCATAGTTTACATTGGTTCGGGCCAAACTGAGGTATAACATTTTCAACTGCGTCAGAGAGAATATTTTTTTGTAAAACTTGAATTGATTTAATAATGATCTTAATTTCCTAGCGACTTATTCAGCGTGTTTGTTCCAACGCAGGTTTTTGTCTATGATTAATCCCAGGTATTTGATATATGGTTTCATAATTATTTCAATAATGAATGCGAGTGTATCATAGTTGGGTAGATTATTGTTGTAGTTTGCGAGTGGAACAAAAAATGTTTTCATGAAATTAATTGTTAGTAGTCTACTCTCAAACCATTGGATTATAGTACCTAATGAAGTATTTTCAAACTGTGTTCTTTAACAAATACTGTGGTAATCTTAATGTCTTCTCTATGTCTCTATCTAATTTCATTAAAATGGAGAAAGCTTTTGAAAAAACCCATATGTACGTTTGCTAGTTAGTACTGCAACCTCTGGAGTAAAATAAATCTATTGAAAACACTTTTCCAACAGCAGAACAAAAATTACGGTCTCTCGACGCGCGTTTTGTAACCAAATTAGACTAAATTTTTGTTCTGGTGTTGTGAAAGTGTTAACAGATTCATATGTACGTGTACGTACATAGTTTTGAATACTTTTTCAAAAGAAGGCGACACCCCTTTTGTTAATCATAATTTTTATAGTTTAGTCTAACAATCGAAACTGTAAGCAAGATGAAAGATTAAATGTGGGAAATGAACATCAGACCGTCAACATTTTTAGACTCTGGTTATTTGGTACCCCATTGAGATATTAGTAGATAACCCGTCAAATCAGAATATTATAGGCCTCGAATCAAAATCATAAAATATTACAAGACCTCAGGGTATACTAATGGTACGAGTATAAATGCTTATCATAACTTGACTCATACCGATTGATAGGAATCAGATAAATCCTCATTATTACGCCATCAATCATTTCATGTGTATATTTAAAAAAGCTCGCCTGTGGCATCGCCAGATTTTTACGAAACAAATCAATATCTATCAGATTGAATGGCGTTATTAGTATTTTCAGTTGACATTCAATGAAAATTTGACTATAACTTCGCATTTGAAATTATATTCACCTTGGTTATTCACATACGGAATAAAATTAGTTTCTACATATCGAAATAGTAGTTGTTTCAAAAGTTTTGTCCGTTTCAATGTAATGTGTTTTTGTAGCTCCATACCTCAATAAATATGTATTCTACTCTATCGTAGTATACACTTATCGATATTGATTTTTGTACTCTATATATTGAGGGTGTTAATTTTATACAAATTTCATCTTCTGCCTCTTTTCAGCTCATCAATATAAGACTTGCTTGAGCGATTTTCGGCAATTTTACTTTACGAATTCAAATTGAACCAAAGCCCTGCCGATAAAACAGTCTGAAGAGTTAACCAGGCATTTGATATAGTCGAAGTAAACGATATTGTGAACATTTGAAGTTGACGTCACTCTCAAAGGCCAAAAAAACCAATACATACTCCATACCATAAATAGTCCACGTGAACTGCAGAATTGGCGATTCGTATTGGATAATTTTTACTAACCGAGTTTTATGATTGGCTGAAAAGTCATAAAATTAAATTTGAAGTCATATTACGGTGACGAATAGAAATCAGGAATGCGGGGATGGTTATTGCCATCGTGTTCAGTTCAGGAACTGATCGCGATTAAAGTGTTGAATCTCGATATTGATGCAGTTATAATTACTTGAAATTTTTGGTATCTGTTTAAAATGTGGCGTCCGTGGACAAGTACTGATAGTAATAACGAGTGTGATAACAACGCACACTGTTTCCAGTGTAGTAATTCCAATACCAATGGTGAACAATGGGAAAAATAGATACCAGTGAATAAGATTCCGATGTATTTGAATATTGATACACAGAGAGTATGTTTCAATGTATATAAGAATCTACATCTCAAGTTTAGTTTCAAGGGAAATAAAATGTTACAAACAATATCAGATTAGACCGAAATTTCTTTGTCAACTGTACGTAAAATAGTCAAAAACAAACCTTATGAACGCAAGACGCGATGTGATACAAGATTACCAAAACCTTTAGATGTTCATCTAAGAAAGTTATCGAAAAAACAATATACGACTGTTACAAAAGCAATGAGATTCCTACAATTGAAATCATAAGGAAGGAATTGAATACCTCCGGCCATAACGTGAGATGCTGTGACAAAAATCTTCAGAATTGGATGAATAAACTAGGATTTAGATATAAAATAATAAACAAACGTCAAGCAGAAGAATAGTGGAATTGCGTAACAAATACTTAGAACAAATACTTAGACAAGAACAACGGCAAATTTTCTATTTGGACGAAACTTGCTGTGACACTTACGACACAGTTACAAAAGGGTGGACTGATGGTTCGAGAATGTGTACGCCTAACATGCCAGCAAACAAAGAATCGCGACTAATCATTGTGCATTGCGGAGGAAGTGAAGAATGGGTTCCGAATTCTTTAAAATTATGTGTAAAAAACTCACGACACAGTTACAAAAGGGTGGACTGATGGTTCAAGAATGTGCACGCCTAACAAGCCAGCAAACAAAGGATCGCAACTAATAATTGTGCATTGAAATTATGTGAAAAAAAACTTGAGTGGAACACATCAAGCATAGAGCTAGTAATGAGACTTGGGGACAAGGGAGATTACGACCTCATCCTCGAGTCATGTAAGTACAAATCTAAGTGAATCTCCCTGTGAACTATATTAATAAAGGGAAGCTGTTGGAAAGTAGGTTACACTATATTGTTTACTTGAACTGTAATGATAATGTTGATTAACGCGCTGTTCGACGTTGGTTTGCGAAATTTCGTTCCAGAGATTTTAACCTCGAAGATGAGCCCCGAAGTGGTCGACTTACAGTTATCCGTGACGAGGATATAAGGACCCTGGTGGAGAGTGATCCATCGCAAACAATGCGTGGAATGGCGTCAGTCCCGATGCGGTTTTTGGTGGATTGAAACGTTTCGAAGTCTGTTGTTTGTGCGCGCGCAACCAGAACGATCCTTTTTTGGATCGGATCGTCACGTGTGGTGAAAAGTGGATCCTTTATGCCAATAGGAGACGTTCAGGACAGTGGTTGGACACCGATGAGCCACCCAGGCACTTCTAAGCGAAAACCCACCGAAAAAAGACCACTGTTACTGTATAATAGTTCTGTTATGAGGAAATAGACGCAATATTACACAAATTGTCTCAGCAGCAACCGGCACTGGTCAACAGAAGATGTCCGATCCTGCTCAACGACAACGCTTGTCTGCACGTTTCACTGTCCAAAAGTTGAACGAATTGAACGACGAAATTCTGCCTCAGTCACCATACTCCTCTGATATCTCGCCAACCGACTACTATCTTTTCAAGAACTTCGATAGTCTTCTCACCGGTAGAACCTCCGCCAATCAGGATCAGGCAAAAACGGCCTTCGTCAACTTCATCAAATCACGAGCACAGAATTTTCATGTTGACGGAGTAAATCGACTTGTATCACGTTAGCAAAAGTGTTCTCATTGAAATGGCGCTTATTTCGATTGAATTGAAGATAAGTATTGACTGAGATATTATACTTGAAAGTAGACTGAAAAACGGAAAAAACTTTTGAAACAACCTAATATTTTGAATACACTGACCCTTTACTTGATGAAAATCATTATGGATGACGATAATTAAATCATGTTCACACTTCAACTGACGAAGCTTTTGTGTTGTGAAACAGGTCTTGAATAAAATAAAGTTCATAGTGTGAAAGTGGTTATCATAGATAGTATAATTTTGTTAAATGTATGTATAGGCTTCCTAACCATGAAAATCCAAATCAATGTTATCAGTGACGAATAAATGTACAGAAAAATTTGACAATAATATAAATATTTACTCGGTGGGAGATTTTAATGTACATTTCAATAACATCATTGATTTAAGAGCTCAAAAGATAACGCAACCGTTCACGTTATTTGGCCTACATCAAATGAATAATGAAAAAATCCATAGCGAAGATAATTATATCTATAACATCTCTAGTCAACGATCAACTTGAGGTTTGGTAGGCGAGATAAACATCAAGGATTTTGGTAAAGACAGCGGAAGTACATTTCTAAAAAAGTACCTACACATCAAAAAACTCCAAAACACTAAAGTTTCATTCGGTGAAAGATGATTGGTCTGAGGCGAAAGCAAAATTCAGTGACTTAAATTTACATTTAGGTATTTTTCGTACAGAGTGGGCCAAATTGGACACTTTTATGAGAAACTCATGTTTTCAAACTAGATAGATGAAAATTGATGGCCGTGTTTGAGGGTCAAAGGTAATAGTGAAAACCGCAACCATTACAGCATGTTTTTCGAAAAATGTACATTTTCAAAAAGTTTCGAAAACTTTCTTTCTGTCGAAAATTTATTTTTCTATGGAAACATTTTCAAAGCACTTTTTACATATATCATGGTGTAAAAACCTTATTTTTTCAAATAAGATATCAATGGTTATCGGTGAAAAACTATTTTTCAATGAGACACCCTGTATATTCCTACATATTTCAATAGAACTTAAAAACATCTTTCCAAAAATTTAGCAAACTTGATATTGTGCTAGAGTCATCTTCGAAATACAGAGCTTTTAGGATTTTTCATGTAGACTTTGAAACGCACACTCTAATCAAGTAGTCTTTGGACGATGCGGTGATAAAACAGAATGCGAATCTTTATTGGTAGCTGACAAATTTTGATTTAAGCGGTGAAGGCGCTCTTTAATTAGTGATTTTTGTTAAATTTTCAAACACATTGACGATGAAGTGTGAGAATTATGAAAAATGGGATATTTTATATAAGAGACAACCTTTTAGAGACATTTTCGCAGTGGCTTTTTACCAGTGGTTTCTGAAAAGTTGTAACCAATTGCGTGATTTTTTTTGTTGAATTGTATTTGAAACAGATAAAGCTTATGTCACCGGCCAGGTCACCGGACCTAACTCCTATGGACTTTACCTCTAGCAAAACATCAAGTGTGCTACATTTTTGGAAAGGTAATTTTAAGCACTCTATTGAAACATACAGGAATATATAGGGTGTCTCATTAAAAAAATACTTTTTTATCAATAACTATTGACCTTCCGAATTATTTTTTAGTTTTCAGTACATTATCTACATTATTATTATCTTTTTTTTTTAATTAAATCATTTGGCACAACTATTTTTTACTTATTTTTTCATGTCATATATTTTTTCTTTCGTTCTATAATCTAATTTATTTTTTAGTCAGTGGTTTTAGTCTTAAAAAACATTGACAAAACAGATTGATACAAATATATTACATAAAAACTGTGTGGCAAATCATTATAAATAATTTCAATATTACAGCTGAATCCCGCAGCTGAATTACAGCGAACTTCTATTTTTATGAATAAACTTTCATAGTCTACTCGATTTAATTCACTTAATTTGCAAGCGGAGAGTAACAAAAATTTTTGAAATCAAATTTGGGTATAAAGTAATATGCATCGTTATAGAAAATTGTAATAATCTCGAAAACGATCACCTTCAGCGTAGTTGAGGAGGTGTACCTATTTTACTTGGAAAAGGTGTGGAAATTAGGTTTTTTCATGAAAAGTACCAAAAGTTTACTGTCGAAAAAGTTAGGGCAATTTGAAATAAATAATGACAGCGTACGCAGCGCCCTCTATTAATTATTACGTCAAAAAAAACCCGGGTACCGAATTTCGTGCAAATAACTTATTTTTTGCAAAAGTTATTTTAAAAATGCGAACAAAAAATTCTATTTCAACACCCTTATTTCCGAAACGAAGCACTTTCGGACACAAGTTCATACAGACTTTTTTCCTTAAAATTGTCTCAGCAATACGTCACTTGAATATTTTAACGTACTTATGTTACACCCTGTATATTGCCAAACATGTTAATTTCGAACTAATTCAATTCTATGAAACACATGTTCCAGTTTGTCGATTATTTTTCCCGAAAATCGTCATGGGATTCAAACACGTCGAAACCACATAATTAACAGTCCGTTGGACCACCCCTAATGACCTTTTCGTGCTAATTGGATAGTCATCCAGGATTGAAATGCATATCTGGCAAACCGAAACGACGAGAAACAATACAGAGATGATGTGTACCAAAAAATGGTGTAAATTTATTAGGGATTTCAATTTACCCATTGTCAGTCATTAGTTGTGGTCCAATTCATCTGTCCAACACTCTAGGAAGTTATTTCCATCCGAATGAATTATTTTCGGAGAATTTTATGACAAATATGTCTGTTTGGGTGGCCGATCAAAAATTAAGTAGATATTGAAAAATATTGAACAACGTCATTTTTTGTGGAGGAAAATCAGTTTTTTATCGACCTTTTTTGGGTATATTTACCTTCCACGATCTGAAATAATAATAATAATAATGGTCTTTATTGGGTGAAATAGAATATAACATCCAAAAGGCGAAGTTCAGAACTGCAGTGTAGAACACTACAGGTTTGTTCTACCACTTAACCATTAAAATGGAGAACTTTATACAGGTGTAGAAGGGGCAAACTTTTTAGTTGATCTCGATAAGTTACTGCGTGAAATCAAAGTATTTTTCACAAAAAAAAAGTTTTATTCATCAGTAACTTGTCCTACTGAATAATTGTGCGTATCAAAAAAATAGC
Source organism: Leptinotarsa defecta (assembly GCA_015342085.1). Classification (NCBI taxonomy): domain Eukaryota; kingdom Metazoa; phylum Arthropoda; class Insecta; order Coleoptera; family Chrysomelidae; genus Leptinotarsa; species Leptinotarsa defecta. The sequence continues at coordinate 7,857 of WOGO01008883.1, forward strand.
TGAGAAATGATGCAATATTTATCTTGCGTTTCGGAGGCCAAAATCTGCATCCGTCTTCAGAAATATACAGGCCGTTTCTCTTATCATGTGGTAACATTGCTGTATGCTAAACCGTGACAGATATGAAGACAATTAAATGAGAAAAAATGTAACTGTCATCGGGAAGCTATGCAAAATCATATAAAAATCCTCTTTTAGCAAGGAATATTTATGTTGAGCTATACCCGAATAGTCGTATTCCGAACATCCAAATGTTTAGACGATTAGAAAGAAATTTGAGGGACTATGGTGCATTTGACAAAACAAAAACATGGTGGTTACTGGAAGTGTGAGGAACCAAAGCAAATATTACCACATAAAAATGTACACAGTGAAAACATCTTTTTTTTAATTTAGGATTGGCCAGTTACAAAAATTATGCTAATCAAGATTATTCTTTACGAGAAATCGCCCTCGAAATAGGTATTTCTGTAAAATCCACTAGAACTATTTTGAAAAAAAAACAAATATAAATGCTACAAGATACGGAAAGTTCATCACCACAATGAAAGGGATTACGGAAGGAGAGTACGATATGTGAAGTGGTTAAGACGTAGAAATAGACAAGTTGGAAAAATAGTTGTAAAACAATAATATTGGCAGACAAATCAGAATTCACCAACAATGGTAGGCTCAACAGAAATATCCATTATAGGTAGAATAATACAAATGAACATTTACATAGAGAAACTAATTTCCAAGAAAGGTTTGGAATAAATGTTTGGTTGGGAATTGTGGGAACAAGCGTCCTAGGCCCTTTCTTGAATAATGAAATGTACTTTTATTTTCTATTCAATGAATTTGATGGCTGCCACTGAACTGCCACTAAATATCCGCCATGAAATACAATATTTTTAACAGAACGGCGCTTCTTCTCATAATGCAGAAATAGTATTACATTCAGATGCAGTATTCCCAAGAAAATGGATTGGAAACGATGGAATCGGTCCATCGTTTCCAGCTCGATCCCCAGATCTCACTCCTTTATATTTTTTTCGTCAGGGGATACATGAAGGATAATGTTTTCTCAACACCAACTACAGATATCGACCGTCTCAAACAAAAAATATGAGATGCATGTTTTAATATTATAATTTTTATGCTAGAAAATTTCCAAAGAAGTTATCTGGACCGACAGCTTATGTACATTCAACAAAGAGGTCGTCGATTCGAGCATTTAATGTAGATTTGTAGATGTAGATGTAGATGTAGATGTAGATGTAGCTTTGATTTTCCGTATTGGTTTCATTTTTCCCAAAAGTTCATGATAAAATAAATTGATTTTCTATTTGATTGTTGTCATTGATGATGATGGTTATTTCACATGAAAAGCTATAAAAATATCAAATGTGATATATCTTTGGATTGTGAATAAAAAGACAGGTCCGTATTTAAAAAAAAGTTTATGATGGCTATGTTGACATGAAACGTTTTATCGAATATTTATTATTACATCATCATAATACACTTCGAATACAAAAACATTTTCCTTTTCCATTTTTTTGTTATTCTCCGAAATAACAATTCCATTCGAAAAAAAACGAAAAACAGCATTTTTGGTTTTCCGCGTATAACTCGAGAAGCAATGTTCCTACATAATAAAAGAAACGACCTGTATATGCAGTTATTCCTTTGCTGACTGCTGATTTTTTATTTCTCAACTTCTTCGACAGATTTCAAAGAGTTTTGAAATGTGAATTATGTAAATTCTGTTGATTGACTCCTGAAACATTTTATGTAGTACAAGGTGTTCTACGATATCAGTATGTTGCCATTTTCCTACCAGCCATATTTTCCTTCAAGACGGGTAGCTAAGTAGGCTCTATTTCTAAGAAGCTGTTCGAAATACACTCTTTTCCAGATATGAGAACATACGCTGATTCTTTAAGTTCAAGTCTTTTAGAGTGAGATTCATTGGCAAACTTTTTCGACTGGTTTAATCCAACTCGATGTTTATTTTTCATGTAATCTCGATGTTCATTCTAACGCACTTTCAAATGTTTAGAAGTTTCACCAATATGACTTTTACCACCAGAACAAGTTATCGCATGAGTGCAATTTTTGTTTATTTCTTCTTTGTTGTCAGATTTTGAACGTGTGGGTATAGATCTCAATGTATTTTTCATTTTGTAAGAAGTTCTAACATCATATCTATTTCCAATTAGTCTTATCCTTTCAGACAGTCCTGGAATGTAAGGTATAACGTTAGTTCAAAAGAAGTCGGTGGATGTAGAGTTGGTAATTGATCAGTTGGATGTTGAATTTGTGATGCTATTTGTTGGGTCATTTGGTTTTTAATTGTTTCTTTATTTTCTATCGCATTCATTTTTGAATTTATGAACGAATCTAGTTAAGCATTATCTTTCAGAGCAAGTTTTATTAATTGAAGTTTTCAGTTGAATTGTTGGTAGTTTTGGAGAAACACAATCAGTTTCATTCGATACAGCATATTGAATACCTTAAATTTGTCAATTTTCAGAATATGAATTCTATTGTTTTCAAAAATATGGTTAATTGACAGTCATCGTTAAAAAAAAATAAA
>WOGO01008884.1:0-10437 GCA_015342085.1 Leptinotarsa defecta
CAACAATAAAACTATTTTCGTTGGGTAAGTTGACAGCAATAATATGCAGTGCTTCGGTTTTGTTGTTATGGAAACGCCGACAATGGGCTACTTGGATATTGCACGCGAATCGTCGGCGTAGCGTTGTCAACATGGAGAATGTGTCATATCAATCTGACCTGTAACAATTCATGACTGACTTGGATTATCGTGATAGCAGTGAGAAATAATTTCTCACTGTAATGGCGCATATTTCTCACTGCGTGAGAAATCTTTCGCTTTGAACGTATGAAAGCGATGAGAGAAGTGCCACATTGTATAGCATCCGTATAAAAACAATTTTCTAGCGAAAAACGAGTTGCGGTTGTTGTGGTTTTGTGAACTGTCCAGTGAAAATGTCACAATGAAGTGTTACTTGAATATATTATGGATTTTCATTAACTACCGACATATTCCATCAAATGTCTGCTTTTGAGTTAGTTGTGGCGTCCACGATTCTTTCTCGGGGACCACCAACTATAAATTCATGAATAGTAGAAATGAAACTGATGGTAGAATACAAAAAACATAGTACAAAAGTGCAGTCTGATCAAGAATCTGATATTCAAGAATCCAACAAATTTCACAGAAGCATGCTTCATCTAAATCACATATGAGTAAAGCCTTCATGACCCTTCTTGAATCTATACTTGGTTACAACAGTTGAAGGGGTTTCGAAATAGTCATCAAGTCATAAGGTAAGATTTCTTTATTCCGCCATGTATAATTTTATTCATAATAATTTGAAAGGTACCGATTTTGTGTGTTTTTCGCTTCGGCCGGTGTCTAACGAATTGGCAGAAGTTTCCAAGTTTCCGAGTGCAGGTGTAAAAAATCTAATAAACCCAGAAGCATCCCATAATTTATAATATTATCATTTGGTTGTAATCCTATCCTACATTTACTTTTTGAAGTCGCCCTTGTTGAACTAAGAGAATTTGTAAGGTCCGGTCCTAGAGCGTTCGGATGAATCGCAGTCGGCGGGAGGAAGAGAGAGAGTCTGATGATGAGTTGTTCATTTGGCGAAGTGCGGGCATATCGCAATGCGGCCGGGGAGCCGGCAATTCAAACGGCCATTATCACCTGAGTTATTGCTCGGTGTCGACAGAGTTGTTCTAGCCGTCGACATCGATTCATCATCAATCAACCTGGATCAGGACGGAGATTTACTATTAGATGATAATTAGAAATTTCAGAGATGATTAGTTTTTGAAAAATATTATGGAATGAGGGCACACATCATGTTTGGAGTATCAGAGGAATTGAAACAACATTCTACCACTGGGATAAACATTTTGTATCCCAATGACTTTCCAACAGATTTGTTATATCTATGTTATTCCGAATGAGTAAGTGAAGTACTTAACCAACTTAACCAACAAGTCAATAATCCAAAATACAACTTGACAACTTCAGTTATCAAAATCGCCTCGTTTGCACAAGTCCTCATGTCATAGTGTGGTGGTAGTTAGCCCAGTGGTTGCTATATTGAACAAAGTTCTGTTGATCCCAAATTTTCACCCTTTCAGAGTTCGAGTTGGTTCCTTACATGTCTGTTGCTTCGTCTGGACAATCCATTTGCAATACAAAAGGTTATGGTATCCCTTGGTAACGCCATCATACTTGTAGACTTGCTCTCAGTTGGTTCAAACTCCCTTGTTGAATCAGCTTCTAATAAGCTACAGATTATCATTTTTCTTATGATCCCATAAAATCTTGTCTTACCGTTATGGTAAAGCATCATCTGCCAGGTTATTTCCTTCTCCAGGGTTTTGCAGCGTTTCAGTGGTTCATTTATCAGATGCCGTGTTTAACCTCATCGAATTTAGAACCATACTTCTCGGTGTCCGTTTCTCTGGGCAGTTTACTGTTGCCTTCTCTTTAGTATATGATGTTGACTGTTGGTAACCTGAACCTTCTCTTCTACTGTGACAATCTGCCTATATTCGAATTGATATGTCATTCACCTTGATCCCTAGGAGAATCACGTTCTTCCTCTTCATTCGATGCAATCCTTCTCTCCATCAGTCCATCTGCAACGCCTGTAGTTTTTCACAGTTCTACCAAGGCCTCTTGTTGCAGAACTCCTATTTGCCGTACTTATATATGATTTGCTCAAAAACATTACTTCAACATTACACAGTGATAATTATTTAGAAGCTAAGTTCGAATATTTCAAAATGAATGACAGAAAATAAATAATGTTTGATAATACAGTGTACTGATGACCATGACCAGTTAATATCCTTCTTGATTAGTGAGATGATCTCAAACGCAATTACCCTTCATGTCCTAAATGACTATTTTCCGAGTCAGCTGGTTGACAGCTGGTCCATACTGAGGACCAACCCTCAAACCGTCGGGTAAATGATCATTGGGTCCAAAAATCATGTGCCCTAAGCAGACGCAATAAGCTAAGAATGACAGCGTACTACATTTGTCCGGCCAATATTTTTGTCATCGTGCAGCACGCCAGCATGATCCCAAGATCATGCACAGAGTGGTCGAGATAGTCTGTGGAGTTCGAGAAGACAATCTTGATATACCATCCGTTTTTCCTCTCTTTTCGAACGATATCCGTCTCACCGGGAACTCAATACTTTACGGCGAATATCGTCTTGCTCTGATAGTCGAGAAGAACTACATCAGGCTTATTAGCTCGTACCAGCTTGAGGGTGGGAAATGAATAGTTTCAATAAATTCGGCACTTATAATTCCCAACAACGTATTCAATATCTTCGAGCAATATAGGCGTCTCGTAACTGGTAATAAAATACTCTTAAGGCCGCGTTACATCGATGGATACAGGCTAAGATCGTATATGCTGGACATGCTAACAGCAACTGTATAAGGGTGTCAGGCGCCTCGCGGCAGGCCCTGCATCTTGTGTCAGGAACCTTCATACCCATCAAGCGATTGCGGTAGACTAAGGTGTTGAATACATCATCCTGGCAGGCCATCACGAATCCCTCAGTTTCTGACTTTAGCCCACTCGACCTGAGGAAAGCGTGGGTCAGATCTTCAATATTGTCGAAGAAGACCCCATGTATTGGCTTATCACTATGTTGCCACAGAAGTGAAGTAATCCCTACGACTTTCATATGGGCTTTTTGCTGGACAGGATCCAACTTGGTGACAGGGATGTGATCACCTCGTTCAGTGTCTAAAACTTAACCGAGTTCTTCAGCCGCTAGGACAGCTGCCCCAAAGAGGAATGCTTCAATTCCTACTCTCTCATGGTCGCGGTCCAAGCAGAGAAGGCAATCCAAACTACTGACGACTTTACAGGTTTCATCCAGTACCATTCTATCATGTACACACTCCAAATTGGAAAATCCATGGCCCCTTCTTGTCGTGAAACGAACGATTTGGGATGCAAACTTCTATGGAGGTGCACCATTTTTCGGTTCTTTACATCGATTTGAAACAGCTCTTTGTAAATCCACCAAATATTCCAAACATTTAGAAGAAGATTGAAATGGCACGCATTTTCGTTGCAGCAACTTTTTTCCCAGACAGTTCCGATGACCAGATCTGTCGGAGTTTGTGCCGCGGAGAGAGTTACTAACAGTTTCATCCCGGGTAAGTATACGTCTCTCCGGCATCCAAATGGTGTAGGAGCTTCCATCTACGAGCTGCACATCTTCTCCGTAGTCCCCGCATCGTCCTCTTTTGGGATAGACCGTTGTACCTTTTGTCTATTGTCTATCGCATGCGTGTACTCTTCCACCTCCAAGGACTCTTGAAGGTCCTCTTCTCCAGAAGTACAGAGTTTAAGATGATACATATAAAACAAATGGATGGGTGACTTTATGCTAGTATTTCTAAGCGGACAGGGGTAATAGCCCTGAAAAACACCTCTTCTAAAAGTAACCCTTCCTGAAAGTGCCCACCCTATTTTGGACTCCAGACCTATTATCATTATGAAATAAATGTTCAGTAGCCGTTCCACTTACTGTCCAGACTATTATTGAAAGCATTAATTGATCGAGCACAAACTACAGGATCAGGCAGGCCGTTCCAGTGGAAGAAAATACGATTGCACAGAAAATATTGGCGATATAGTTTTAGAAATTTTTCTCTCACTATTTTAAATGAATGTCCTATCAGTCTCAGTCAGTAGATGATTTTCAATGTTTCAATTGAATTACGTTCCTATATAAACTCCTTTTACATTATCATTCCAGAGGTAGATCCGGACGTGAAATTGATCAAGTAACAGATTACTGGAAAACCCAGTTCATCAGACATAATGAAACTTCATTAGCCCCTTTTACCAATTATTCAACAAAACGGTTGACCTAATTACACCTCTCCATCTCCCACCTATATGCATGACCTTCTGAACCCCATGTGTTTGTCGAATATTGCTTTCCTGTGAAGTATATCGAGGAAAACTAAAATGAAAATGTCTTGAGATTGCCCCGGGGAACCATTCTCCTAGCGAACGACAATGCGTCTTGGAAACGACTTTCCGTCGCTGTTACTCCATGAATACATTTTCCGCGGCATTTTCTTTGTTCGTTCCTTCCAGCCGACGCGAGACGTAGGAAAATGTGAACCTGCTTTAAATGCATTGAATTTTCGAACAACTATTCATACCTGGCGCCCATTAAAACTTTATTTCGCATGAAATTGATTCATTTTCACTACGAACATTTTGTTCAGATTCCAACCTGCAACAAAGTAAACAAATAGTTCTCTAGAAGTTTTTTGAATGTAGTAGAATTGTGTGAGTTGTGTTGAGAAGAAAAGATGAAAGAAGACAGGATTTACATTGGTAGCTGAAATTGTTGGACAGTAAATTTTTGTAACAGAAAACACAATCAAGTATAGCTGATAGCATAGACGCTGACTAGTGACCTGTTATGATTTTTGCGATCCTAGCAAGGCATTTGACTGGCTCAACCCTCAAGTATTCTCGAAAAAGTTACATGAGATAGTTTTGGCGAAATTTAGATTGCTCTTTTATTACCCTTAATGTAATTGAGGTTAATAAAAAAACAATAAACTCTTAACGGATACATCTATCACTCAGAGTACCACAAGGTTCAGTCTTGGGACCTGTGCTATTTTGAGTATTATAGATAAAGTTGTCGAATCTGTTTCTGATGGAAAGTGGGTGAAATCATACACGTTGGTATGATTAGGTAAAACAGTCTCCGATCAAACAAGTATACAACGAAAATGCGAGCAAACAATTCAATATGTCATTGTTGTGGTTTTCTAGTATCTCGCTTGTTTTCAATTCAGATTCAAAGGTAATTTATTAAATTTCGTAATTATCAAAAAAATATAAACCCACTGTATATTGATGTGGATAATTATACGCTTCCATTGTCGAAAAGTTCCAAGTTTTTGGGTGTTGAGATTGACAAAAGCCTGAATTTTAAAGCACATTGTAATTGATACAATATGTTGAAGTGGAGTCGAGGTTGCGCTATGGTGTCCGTTTCCGGGATTGGTCAACTAACGCAGGTGAAGTTTTTTGGCCCAAAAAAACATGACCAGAAGTATCACTGGTTTAATTCAAATAAATGTTAACTTTCTTCAATAGGTTCTATGCATACATTCAACACTATTGAAAAAATATATCAAATTCCGCTAGTTCGAGGGCGGATCACTCTCAAAGATCCAATGTTGCAGGTCCTCGTTTATTTAATGTAACCTAACCTAACCTAACCTAACCTAACCCAACCTAACCTAATCTATCCTATCTTAACGTAGCCTAACCAAACTGAAATGAAAGAAAGCAAAACATTAAAGAAGTTCAAAACTTAAATTCTGTTTTTTCAGTTTTTAATGCGTTTGACACCGTTAATGATTATTTAACGTAAGTGTATGTGTGGTGTATGCATGCGATTCCGTGTTTGTTACTCTAGTTCACATGTATAATTTTTTCTTGAAAATATGAAAATTTTTATATAGTCTCGGAAATTACGACCAAGGTGTCATTCCATTCGTATCGTCACGTAGAAAGTTCAAGGAGAAGTTTAAAAAGGCGCTGAAAAAAATTACAAAAATTATAAACAAATTAGTAAAAAAAATTGACGTTTGGTTTTTTTGAACATCTCGAAAATTATTCAAAATTTGCGAATTTTAAAAAAGATCCAAAAAGATTATCGAATTTGCTAAAAACAAATTCCCACTCCCGAAGCCGTACCTCTATTATACATTATTTTTACAGAGCCCTTAAACTAAAGTGTCGATCCGACACAGCAACAAAAAATTATTCAAACATAATAATATGAAAATTAATGAAAGAAGAAATTCATGTAGTTCTGGAACACATCAATGAACAATATTCCGCTGTTAAAAACTTTTTATCTCAATTGTTCCTTTAGTTATGCATTTGTTAATTATAATTTTTTCATAAACTGAAAGTTAACATATGAGATACCTACTTGATGTCTTTCATTTCAATAAATATATACAGTTTCCCCTCTTTTTTCGAACCACCTGGTATATGGCAACAAAACTTTTAGGGCTTAAATAGGAGACACTGACGGTTCATGATTTTGAAATGGCGGGTGAGAGCCATTTTGAATTGATTGTTTGAAGAACATCCTGTATTTCATTCAGTTTTCAAAATATGATCATATACCTAATTCTGAACATTTCTACTTGAATACTTTGATTATTGATTTAACTACTTTCGAAATAGAGACGTTTAAAAAGTGACATTTTCGTTTTTTCAAACCTAATATAAAATATAAATATTGCTCTCACAATGAATAAGTTGGTTGAGAAAAATTACTTACTTTTGAATAATAGTAATTTACGTAACACATCCGGAAGATGCTGTATTTTTGGACAAGCAAACAAAATTATAGGGCGAGCCGTAGAAGAGTAAATATGCTTTTATCAAAACCATACTAGATAAAACTGAGTATCTTGGTATAATAATTGATAAGCACTTCAAATGGAACTCGCATATAGATTATCTAGTGAAAAAACTACGATGCATTGTATATAGATTCAGAAGAATAGCAGACATATTTGAAACCAGGCATCTCAAAATTATTTACCAAAGTTTAATAGAATCACACCTAAAATATGGAATAGTCGGATGAGGAGGGGTTTCTAAAACTTATTTAAAGACACGCAAAAACGATTCCTAAGAATGATACTTTTCAAAAACAACAGATACGAGACTGACTGATCTATGAAGAGTCTGAGATTTTTGATATCAGACAAATATTCTTTCACAACATCCCTACAACTCAGTTCTTCAATAAGACCGAACTTATTAAACCTATCCTACGAGACAAAAAATTGATTATTTAGTACCTTTCGTTTCGAAATCAATAGGCCAAAATGCTATCAATATTTAGCACCAAAAGTATTTAATCTCCTTTCCGAAACACTGCAGAATGAAACGTCAGCATTCAGATTCAAAAAACATTCATAACTGATTATAAAACAATCGCCTCGTCATTATATACGGTCAATAATTGAAAATTTAAAGTAATTTTAGATATTCATAATGTTATCCTGCGTGCAGTTAGTACCTGTATTCGAGTATTTTGAAATCCTACAGTTTCTCTTGATATTTATTATTCAACATTTTACATGTTCACACTTTTATATATATAATTAAAACACATGTGAAAGACTTTTACTTTATTACAGAATCAATTATGATATCTATATGCAGTATTTATAATGCGTAATTATATTACCTGCGATTCATTTAATGTGTATAAGCCTAAATGTTATATAAAAGTATGTATTTGTGAAATTATATTATATGGTAGTCTGCATTATTAAATATACTTATCTAGCTCTCACAATAACTATATACAAAATTTTATTGTTAAAAATTTTAGTATAGTACTCTCGAATAATCAGTTTGTATATACATATATTCATGGTGTATACGCCCAAACAAAAGCAGTATCTACTGCTTCCGTGGTATATTCTTGTTTATTCACAATAATACTGCACTTGTTATGATGACAAAAACTATGTGATTTTTCCTAGCCTGATCCGGGAAGTACGTATTTCCGGATCAGGATCAGTTTAAAATCTGTTTTTCCGTTAACCAACTGTCGCACCCCTACGAACGACAACCCTCAGAAGTCGAAACTTGTGTAAGCTAAGGATTAACGAGGTCTTACCTTTCAACGTGTGACTCCTAACACGCGGGAGTTAAAACACTACTTTCTCAGATATATATGACAGTATGATATAGTTAAAGGATTTTTTGGCCAATTTTTCTAGAAGAATTCCAATGGAACGAGAATTCCTTCCGGATATTTTAGCCTCGAAGATAAACCCTGAAGTGGTCGACCTGCAGTAATTAAAAACGAGGATTTGAGAACTTTGGTAGGGACTGACTCATCACAAATGCTACTTGGGATTGCTGAAGGACTGAGCGTTAGCTCCCATGCGGTTTTTGATGGTTTAAAACGTTTCGGAAAAGTCAAAAAGCAGGAAAGTGTCACGTTTCGAAGTCTATTTTCATGGCTTTGCGCAACCAAAACGATCTTTCTTTTTTTTTGACCGAATCGTCACGTGTGCTGAAAAGTTAATCCTCTACGACAATAGGAGGCGTTCAGGACAGTGGTTGAACACCGATGAGCCACCCAGGCACTACCAAAGGCGAAAACCCACCAGAAATAGACCATGGTTATTGTATGGTGGTCAGCGGCTGGCGTGAGTCACAATAAGTTTCTGCAACCGGGCCAAACTATCACAGCAGAGTCCTATTGTGGGGAAATAGATGAAATTTACCGAAAATTGCGGCACTGGCCAACAGAAGATGTCTGTCCCTGCTCCAGGACAACGCCCGTCAGCATGTTTTACAAATCAACGTCCAAAATGTAAACGAATTGAGCGACGAAGTTATGCCTCACCCACCATACTGCCCAGACCTCTCGCCAGCCGACAACCATCCAGGAAGTGGTTACTTCCCGTACGGTTGCCGAAAAAAGTCATATGAAAGAACTTTCGAAAGGATTTTTCCTTCCGAGCATCCCTATGTTCACGCGAAAGCAGTTGTTATAAAAGGGCTTTTTGTCCAGTTTATATCTGAAAGAAACTTCTGACGAAAACAGTTCATTTTAGATTCAATTTCTTTCTTCGTTTCTTCGAAAACATTTTTTTAATAATCACAACTGAAAGATGTCCCGCTTTCCATTTCTACCTAATTGGCGATTTCAAACACATACTGCAACAAAATGTGTCGCATCGAAGAATCCTACTACTCCCAGTAAAACCAATCTAAAAAACTAATATCTCTCAGAGCGAGAGCAATCAAGTCAACATGTTCCCTGTCATAACTCATCTTTGTATACACCAACGAAGAAACTTTATCCTAAAAGAAAATTCAATACACATTCGAGATTCTTTACGACCTTCAGGATCCTTCGACGGTTCTTTACAGTTCATCTCTGCTCGTCATAATACACTAGAAGCAGCGCATGATCCTTACAGTCCTTACTCCCGCCGCTCTTCTACCAAGCGAAACGAAATCTTTATACCCCCACATTCGATAAAAAGAAACCTATACGCAACGTTCGGTGAAAAACAAGATAGAAAACGTTTTTATTGATTTCAGTAGCACATAACCGGATTGAGGCTCAGACTGTGACTAGAACTGCTTGGTGAGATCAGCCAAACAGTGGCAGCTCGAGAAAGGGGGTTGTTGAAACAAATCTTGACTAATAACTGAAGAACAAATGAAGGAAAAGATCAGGTCATTTCACAGTAAGAAAATAACTAAATTGATATATGATTTAAAGAAATGTTGTTAAAGAAATTTTATTTACAAATAACCATATTAACCTGTTGGGGGCCATATCATCTGACAACAATATAAAATTATTGGGAATCAACATAGATACCAATTTGAAATTCACAAATCATATTGACATGCTAAACAAAAAATTATCATCCGGCTGTTTTGCCTTTAGGTCTACAGCTGAAGAGTTAGGTTATGCTGCAGCAAAAATTGTTTATTTTGCTCTCATTGAGTCACACTTGAGATACACAATCCAGTTCTGGGGTTCTTTGAGAGTGTATTTTTGCTGCAAAAGCGAGCGGTGCGGTATTTATGTCAAGTAAATAGGTTGAGTTCCTGCAAACCTCTTTTTCTGAAACACGGAATACTCACACTAACCTCAATCTACGTTTTAGAAGCTATATGTCTCATTTACAAGAGTAAATCTTTATATGAATATAACAATCGCACTGCGCGGAATACAATGAATTTATCATTAATCATCCCTAAATCCACACTGATCACAAAGACTCAATGATTTACGTCGGTGTCGAAATGTATAATAAACTCATCCCTGAAGATATGAAGTACATGGATTATCTTAAAACTTTCAGGAAAAAGTTACATGAACGACTGGCAGCTAAAGCCTATTAAAATCTGACAGATAATATTTTGATAACAAAACGATATGAAAT
>WOGO01008885.1:0-10437 GCA_015342085.1 Leptinotarsa defecta
AACAGAAATATATACATTTGAGATATTTTTTGAATAAAATTTCTAATCCTAAATAATATTCCTAAAATTGATCCGATTTTCTTCGTCAACATCTCAATATGAGTATTCCAAGAAAGACTTTCATCAATGTTTAGTCTTAAAAATTTTGTGTTTTGACAATATTCAATCATTTTGTCATTAACATCCGAATTCTCTTTGTTTGTAATTTTGTTCTTAGTTATCAACAATAAAGAAGATTTTTGATAATTCAAACTCAGTTTATGATGATTTAACCAAGAGTTTAGCAATATAATGCCATTTTTCATGTTATTGTAGACTTCTTTAGTATCATTAGAAAAATAAAGCAATGTTGTGTCATCCGCGTATAACTTAATATTTCCCTTCAACTGGAAATATTGAAAATAATATTGAAAATATGTTGAAAGTTGGTCAAAAAAACTCTCGAATAAATATCAGAATATGCTCATAGAATTTTTATACTGGTGCCGTCCAACTTGGCCACCGTTTGAAATTTCGAAAAGGTATCTATATTTTCTACAGAAATTTTTTGATTGCTAAAGTTCATATGATATTGAGGAACTAAATTAGCTTCTATATTTCTAAGATAATTTGGTGATCATCAGGTATTTTTTTTATTGTGGCCGTGATGATCGCTGGATCAAAAACAATACATATTTTATATATCACAGGTGATTTTCGAAAACTGTGGCCATCTATTCTCGTTTGAATAATCAAAGTAAAATTACCAGACATTTGTTGATATCACAAATCAAATATTGCTAGTGAAGTTTGTTCAGCACTTCGAGAAAAACCTGAACTTTAATGTTTTGCTCAATTTTGGCACTCTCGATGAACGCTATAGGCGTATAAATAGTAAATCAGTAAAAAATATGATTTCTTACCTGGAAGAAAAAGCTGTAATTGTAATTGTAATATTCCTTTTTTGACGGAAGAAATTAACTTACATCACGTTCAATCTATTCATCTATTATTTCTGGGTCTAATCCATTAATACTTGTATATAGTTTTTTATCGACCTTTTTTGGGTAATTGTTACCTTCCACAATCTTTTACGTTTCGGAGACCAAAATCTGCCTCCGAATGGACAAAAAATTTCTGATATATTGGCAGTTATTTCTAAGACGGTTCGTCTTTCGGCCACCAACTTTATTTTTTATCATAAGTTATCATTCCTTTTCGAGAAATTGGAGACATTCTTATCATAACAGGCTTTGACTTTGATATTTCCAAATTTGATTTTCAATTTATTACACTAAATGGCATTTTGTTATTGTTCAAGTCATTGAATTTTCAGCGAAAAATGACTTTCACGAATAAAGAAGAAAGAGATATGATACAAATTTATTACAAATACGATAGAAACAGTGTTAGGACATCGGAAATGTCTGAGTTAGGTTCATTTGAAAAGCCGACGGAAAATACTCAAAAACCTCTTCGAAGACATATATAATAAAACTCATATAATAAACTGTATTACTGAGTTTTAATATGGATTTTCATGAAGTATCGGCCAGTTCTATCCAATTATCCAAGACTTATATAACTTAATAAATACTACCCCAATCAAACTAAGAATTCAAGAACTCCAAGGACGATATGCCAGATACCTAGGAAGAAGCTCCTGGTTGTTTTCTCCAGCAAGACTCCTCGAACCAATGGAAGACCTGAAGAAGCAGATTCAAGATATCCTGGAGGAGTACACACAGGGAATCGGATAGTGGACAGCTACAGCCTGAAAGGAACTGAGAGCTTAAATCTAACACCTGCGGTCTAACCACCTGAACCTAAAGAAAAAATCGACTACAGCAACGGACCCGGACTACCTTAATGGAAAAACCCAGACTTAGATACAAAATAACCAATAATAAAAACACTAAACCCAACCCTGAAGAGGCATAATTCTATAGCAGCCCCCTTCTCTTTCCCCCAATATAACCTAACTATATACTAACCCAAAACTGAATAAACATTTTTGACTTGACTTGATAGTCATGAAAATAAACTTCATTACGAAACATTTTCCGAAAACTATACTCTTTCACTTTGATATTCTGAAGTATTCATCATAAATTATTCACACATACTCATTATAATGGAATCAACAGAAAATCTGTTTTTTTTAATTTCTAAGTTTCATTCTCAAAATTCATAACCATTGCAATAATGTATATCAAGTATCACAGTAGCAGGTATCCATCTGATTAAAATTATATATGTGGAACGTTTTTAACTTTGCAACATACCTACATGAAAATACAACACATATATTTTTTATGAAGATATTAATTCATAAAAATCAACCCTACATACTTGATTATCTTACAAGCAAAATATTTCTTGAATTTGGTAAGAATGTAGGAATGGTAGAAATGTTATGAATCAGGACAACTCTATTCGAAAAACATGTCAGTATGAGTTGCTGAGGGAAGGTAACTGCCTCTCAGGATAACCATTTGAGTTAAGTTAAATAAAACTGAATCAATCAAAATGGATGTAATAATAAGCATCATCGTATAGCCAAATGCGAATGAATTCTTCTATGCACTTTTAAATATATTCAAACTTGTAGGACCGTCAAACATGGGTTAACCAATTAGGGAGTTTTTTTCTGTTCGTCAAGAACAACAATAGCAGTGGAAAATTTTATAATGAACTATATAATCTGGTATGAAAAAGATTGAAGTTACAAAAGAAAGAACTTTTTGAAATGACATTTGACATCTAACAATGACACAACACGTTTTCATATGTTACGCACACGAAAAATGGCATTTCATATACAAAACATCAAGAGCCCCAATTGTTTTATAGCAATAAATAATTAAGCCACAAAGAACCACATCATATCTTTCCATTCCAATGACAAACCTTCGTTCAGCTAGAGAACCGACTGACCCTGTGCATTTTATGGGTACGGCAATTTTGATAAATATCCACTTCTTATACAGTTTATTTCGAATTTGGTATTTACAATAATAAGTTAACCTTGACAACAACATAATGTGTAGATTTGTTCCTGCTTCAGCCATACAAATGCCTTTCACTATTAATCCGTGGGATGAGGCAAATTTCTATCAGACGTGGAATCGTATCATTAGAGAATTTGAATAGGTAAGTATATCAATGACGGCGATAGTGTATGCAATGAATGGATGATATAGGGTCTTTAAGCGCGTATGAGATACCCTCAAAATTTGCTATTCGTTTAAAAGACCTATTGATGCCATTATGTGTGGAATATAACATCGCTCAAATGTCTGCTACGGCTTCTCTGGGTGGAGAACAGCTGTGGTTGGTGGTTCATCGCAAGCCTCACAAGAAAATGTCTAACGATGTCGAGTCGTATGATCTCGATGGCAAGTTCACATTACCTCCACGTGAGATTACCATGACCTCAAATCGCTCGTGCAGAATATCCAAACTGGCATCAGCTGTGTGGCATGTAGCACCGTCCTGTTGAAACCACATGTCGTTAGTGCCCGAATCATTCAATTTAGGCCAAAAGAAGTTGGTAATCACCGACATATAGTGCTCGTTCTCAAAGAAATATGGACCTATCACGCCGCCAGCCCAAAATCCACACCAAACAGTAACTTTTTCAGGATGCGTTGGACGCTATTGGATTTCATTGGGATTGGCATTGTTCCACATTTGACAATTTTGTTTGTTCACGTATCAATTCATCCAGTGTCAATTTCATTATTTGCACCTGTAATGAATGCTATATCCGTACATGATGAATAAATGACTGAATGAATGACATCTAATTTGACAGATGTATCCTCATCAATATGGCCGTTAATTGTCAAAGTTGTTAAGTCTCTGTTGAAAGACCCTATACATCCTGCTAATTATAAAACGTATATTTATTGTTTTGATGTTTACTCTTTTTTGATTTGATTGAAATTTCATTTGCGAATACTGAAGAATACGTTAAATGGAATCATTTCGCAAAAGTGAAGCTCAAAAAGCACAAGTCTTTCACACAAATAGCTAACAAGATTTTGTTTTTGTATTACCGTCCAACTCAATTGTGATATTTCCAAAAGAGATATCTGAAAGAAGAACTTCCTATCCTATCTTCGAATAGAAGAGATTTGGACTATTTAGTTCAAGAATTAACTAGAAGTTGATCCCCTAGAGAAGAAGATCTAATGACTTTCGGTAATAGAATTCAATTAACCAAAAGTAATGTATTTCAAAGAGTCAGTAACAACTCGGACTCAACTCCAGAAGAAAATACCAATGAAGTCTGAGGAGAGAGGAGTTACGTCGTCATAGTTTCCACGACATGGCCATTCACACGGAGATTCAGATGACTGCAATAACTTCATCAAGCCAAAACTAAACTAGTTCACGCTTGAAAAAGCTGTATAGCGAAATACGTGTCGCGTTTTTTTTTAAAACTCTTTATAAAAAACTGTATTAATTAGTTTCAATAAGGATTTTCATCAAGTATCGGCCAGTTCTATTCAATTAGGTGCCAATGGTCAGTTTTAATATATATAATGTACTCCTTTTAGGTCAGTATGCTGAAGGGATTTTTTCGTGTTCCTTGGGTATTGCGATTCTTGTTCGATGTGTGTTCCATGTGTCCTATTGTAGTCCTGATGCAGAAGGTGGTGGTCAAATTGGCAGGATCAAGTACGGGTAGGCTTGGGGTGGAAGTAGAGGAATAAGTCGAGCTTTAGTGTGCGCCACAGGCTATGAGCTGTCCACAACCTGATCGCTAGTGGAAACTTCTCGAGAATATCCTGAAATCGCTCCGGGATCGCCTGTCTGTAAGACAAATTTTGACTCTTACATATATCATATTGTGTAGCAATTCTGTGAATAATATCTGATTCAATTCCATAACGAATGTTCGAAATACAAACTGAATGGAAGAAAGTGTTTTCTATATATTACAATGTTCGTATGAAATATTTTTTCTTTCATGTATTTCATAGTTTATATGAAAGTTGTTTTTTCGAAAGGTATTTTCTTCCAGTTTTTGTCTGAAAGTTACTGCTTTGCATGATGTACATAAAATATCTTTGTGATCATTTGCTTTTTGTTATTCGAGAGATAATTTGGAGATTTCAATATACACTCTGCCTAGCCCATGACTGTTAAAATAATTATTAGGTGAGGTGGCAATAAAGGACTTATAAGAATAGACGTATTATCGCTTCTCCGAAATCTATTCAAAGACTATTGTTTACGAACATCACATTGGAAATACTAGAATTTTATCTACAAAAAAATTATCTGTATTCTTGATCTAACAATCAAGTCTGATAAATATTTACAGGTAGCAGATATGTTAGACGGATCTATTGTAACATGGGCTGAGATAATATCAGCGAAATTTAGTTTTGAATGTATTTATTTACAGTTGCATCGACCTCTTGGGCCATCAGCAAGTTTTTGATTGGACACACACAATTCACACTTTCCCTCAGAAGAACAAGAACCAATGTGTTCTATAGGTATTTGATACCAAATTGTATGTTTCAATCATATTCTAATCGAGTGCCCACTATATACAAACGAGAGACTATGACATTATCCAGGAAATAATTTCATATCTATCTTGAGAGATAGAGATAATCTGCAGAATGACGTATCAACTGATAACCCTCTTTGGTTAATGGTTAATGAACAGAAAAAAATATTCAGCATATGACAGATTTATATGACTGACGTAAGCTGATACTTTATCATCACAATTTAAGCTCAATGTGTCTGTCGAAACAGTTGTAATTTATTCAGTCTGTTTTGCCAAATCACTATAAACAGATATATCATTCAATAGCATTACGAGTTGGAAAATGAGTTCGAATTATATCAAGGAGGTTACGTACAGCACCATCTGCCTGCGAATAGATCAAGCAATATTGTCATTTATTCTGCCAAACAAATAAACATACATACATACACACAAGTAAAGTTAATAAAAGCGTGTTAAAAAATACTTTTTTCAAATGAAGAAATACGTGTGAATATAGTTCAAATTATATCAAGGAGGTTCTGTATCTATAGAGTAGAACAGGTCACTAGGAGACATCTCCTTTATATTAGCAGGTGTAGGTCAAGACTCGCCGAACAAACACTCTGAGGTTGTCGTTGCGCGGTTTCTTCAAATTTCTTGGGGTTCCCTCCATGGAGGTGCACAAGTGAGGGAGCTTTCCTGCAGGGGCAGCCGGTTTCTTGCCTTTATTCAAGGTGGAGCTCTTAGCGCCCGCCGCAGGAAGTGCTCTTGCTGTTGGAGGTGATTTGCTATGTCTAGCCTCATTCCAAGCGGTATATTGTGGTGAACATTTCTGTTCATCCCCAGCATCCGCCTTAGATTGGGGCGAGCACTTCTGTCCAGCCTCGGGATTCGTTTTTGTTGTTTCTGTTGTTTCATTCATGTGTTGTCCCACGAGTAGCAAGGGAAGAGTTGGTCACCTCTGGCAGAGCCCCGCATTACCAGAGATAGACTGATTACAATGAGGTTTCTCCCAGTTTCCCAAGGGGATCGTTCGTGACTGCATATCACCCTGCGGCACGATTCCTTACACCTTAGCTTGGGTAGGCTGGTCTTCTGGGGGGTTTAAGTTCCTCTCACCATACTTATTTCTGCCACTGACCAGGAGTCTTGCGACCCCGTCCTTAAGGCCATATTGGCTTTCCTGACTGGGCCTCCAGTCCCGTAGCCGTTCCTCTAATATAAATAAAATGTTAATGTCACTACATGTAAAGTGAGTTCGAATTATACCAAGGAGGTTACGTACAACGTTATCTGCCCGCGAAAAGATCAAGAAATAATGTCGACAATTATGTCAAATACAGATCCCGATATCAAATGAAAAGGAGAGATAAAAACAAACATACATACAGGTGAAGCTAATATGGAGCGTATAAAAAGAATTCGGTTGCATGTTAGGAATTAATGAAGATACATTCAATTAATTTCTTGAAATCAATACTCGTCGATAGAATGTGAATATTAACTAACAGTGAAACATTGAATCTGAATAAGTTATTGAATTCCTAGAGTATGATTTGAACAGTAATGAAACTAAATCATACATATTGATAACGATCACACTCATGCCTCATAAATATTCGTAAAAAACATGATAGAAACAGGCACTAATCATACCTGTTTCAGTTACAACTAACCTACCAAAGGTTCAGTGATCTCGAATACAAATATCACCGTTACCCACAGACTATCATCATATTAATAGAGTAAAAGTACTCAGTGAATATGGTACCGTCGACACTACGCAAGTCGAGGCATTCTCGAGATTAGAAAGGCGACCGTGGCATATACAAGGTAAGACAACGTGGGCAAGTCAACCGTTGCACCTTCGCCGTGCATGTCCGAAAACACAGACGAAATCAGACAGTGACCAACAATGACGGCCGTGAGTGATTTTCGAAAAGTTCTGGAGGATTGTCAGCAGTCTCATTTACTGAAATTCTGGGATGAACTGAAAGACGAAGAGAAAACTCAGTTCCTTAAACAGTTGAGTACTATCAGATTCGATGAGGTGAATAGACTATTTAAAGAAGCCCAGTCTTCTTTGACAGAAGAAGTGACAAAACTAGATAGCAAGATGAAGCCTTTACCGTCTGACAAATTTGAATCCGAAGAAGGGATCAACGCCAAACTTCTGGATGAATATAGAACAGCAGGTCTGAGAGAAATTGCAAACGGTCACGTAGCTGTTCTGCTTATGGCTGGAGGACAAGGCACTAGACTAGGGGTGAGTTATCCAAAAGGAATGTACTCAGTTGGTCTTCCTTCTGGAAAGACTCTATTCCAAATCCAAGCTGAGAGAATCCGTAGGGTTGTGAGCCTTGCGAAACAACAGACTGGTATAGCTGGAAAAATTTGTTGGTATATTATGACTAGTGGCCCTACAAATAAAACCACTGAGAAGTTTCTGAGAGAAAACGATCACTTTGGGTTGAAGAAAGAAGATGTTGTTCTCTTCCAGCAAGGACTTCTGCCATGCTTCGATTTCAACGGAAAAATCTTTCTAGAAGAAAAACACTCTGTTTCCTTGGCTCCAGATGGAAATGGCGGGATATATAGAGCACTTAGAGACAACGGCATTTTGAAAGACATGGAACACAGAGGAATAAAGTACGTCCATGTTCACAGCGTGGATAACATCCTGGTGAAGGTAGCGGATCCCGTGTTCATTGGTTACTGCGTCAAAAAAGGAGCCGACTGTGGAGCCAAGGTGGTGAAAAAATCTGGACCTTCAGAAGCGGTTGGTGTAGTGTGCCAGGTGGATGGTTCTTTTCAGGTCGTTGAATACAGTGAAATCACCGAACAGACCGCTAATCTCAGAGATGAAGATGGTAACTTGGTGTTCAGAGCTGGCAACATCTGCAATCACTTTTTTTCCACAAAATTCCTAAATGAAATCGCAAACAACTATGAGTCCAAGCTGAAATTGCACGTAGCGAAGAAAAAAATTCCCTATGTGGACGCGGATGGCACTAAGGTCAAGCCCACGACTAGCAACGGTATCAAAATCGAGAAATTCGTGTTCGACGTTTTCCAGTTCACTGACAACTTCGTCACTTGGGAAGTTCCTCGCAATAGTGAGTTCAGTGCTTTGAAAAATGCTGATACTGCGGATGTTGATTGCCCGCGTACCTCGAGGCGCGATTTGTTGAATTTGCATAAGAGCTATATTGAAAATGCGGGTGGGAAAGTTTCCTGTGACGGAGTGGAAATTTCTCCGTTGTTGTCTTACGCTGGCGAGGATATCGAGGATCGCGTAAAAGGGAAAGTATTCGACAATAAGACTGTGATATTATCTAACGAAGAAGAATTGCTAATGAACAATAACGATTACAGTAAGGAAAGTATCAATAACCTAAATGGGATTCGTCATTAGTTGAACATGAAAATATATATAGAAAATAAGTGGCGATTTGTCATTCTCATAGAGAGCTGAAGTGATTTTAACATTTTCTTTTTATCCAACTTAAGGCGAAATTAAGTAATTACAACGACTAATTGAATCCTCGATTCAATTAGAAATAAACCAGATGTTAGACATGTTAGACACGGTAACTTTCACTCTCATCCATGTCCTTGATGTGGAAGAATTATTTGAGGATTTTCGTATTGTGAAGAAGTTAAAATTCAATTCAATTTTGCGACTTAGATTTTTTTCTGTCGATTATAAGAAGAAGTTTTAACAATATTTCTCATTGAATTTTCTAGACTAGAATTTATTTCAATTGTTATGAGCTAATTGGAATATTTAGATGAGTAATCACACAAATATGAACGCTAATGAACAACAAACAAAGTACACTGAGTGGAATTTGATTTTTGTCTATTCATTTATTTTTTCTCAATTCATTTCACTATGAAGTTTCCTTCGAATCCTTCATACTTCCACTTGTTCGTTTTCCACAAAACCTGTGTGATGTTTTGATTCTACAAACATGTATGTACTTGATACGATACAGTTTGTTTAAGAATTCATGATTTCAAATTTCATAAATTTGAGTGAAATGTTTTTCCATAAGCCCAATTCTGTATAGAATATTATTTACTATCAAAGATGTATCAATATTTTAAAATCACAACTGTTCAGTTGGTTTCAAATTCCATATGTATTAAAATATTGAATCATGATAACAGTCTTTTATTGAAAATCCTTTTCTTTAGGGAATGTAAACAATCACGGCTAGGGATGACTGTGATAAAGCTATTTTCCGAATTTTTGGCAGCGGCCTGCAGATTTTTTTGCCTGACATTTCATATACTGTTGCGGTAGTTATTATCAAAGTCATGTGGTAACGGTCGCACTGTCCGAGTTGATGCTTGTTGTTGTTACCGTTATACCATTGCCTTTGACAATATCTACCGCAGTGGTAGATGAAATGTAATGCATAAAAACCTGTAGATTACGGCCTTAAAAACCTAACGAATATCAATACACTCCGATTTGGTGATTTTTGGTGACTTCAAAAAATATTTAAAAGTTATACAAAAAATAATGACAAAATACTAGCTTTTTAACTGAATATATTTTCGATGACAACTGAATTAGAGGGTATCTTCCAATGGGGTTAATCTCAAAATGCATTCTTGTTTTTATCGAATTTGAATACTTGAAAATATTTTTTCCCGATTTTCCGAGTGGAACAGTTTATATCTCATTTCAAATCTGATTTTCCATTGGAGAACAATTTTCCAAAATATTCCGTAGTATTTTGAATGAAATTGGAAAAGCTTTTATTTGAAGTTGACTGGAATTCATAAATTGCGATGAAAGTTGCGATGGAGAAAATAACACAATTTTGTTAAAACTACTTTTAAATATTACTGGAGTTTTTTCCCAACACCAAATCATTATTTTCAACACCTTGACACGTGTTTCGATCTCTAAGTGATCATCTTCAAAGAGG
>WOGO01008886.1:0-10436 GCA_015342085.1 Leptinotarsa defecta
TATATTTCTTGAAATTTATATATCTCTGAAAGTAGTAACCCAGAAACTATAATGATACAGCCATATCGTAGCTGAAACTTCACATTTGAATTTCACGTATCATAATCGTCACTTGGTTTATTAACAATAAAAATATAAACGCTAAAAGCCAAATTGTTTCAACCGTACCCAGTCTCCCTTCTATATTCAATTTCAACATCTCGGTTATTCAGAAATGAAGACACTTTTTCTTTTGTTTGTTCAAAATATGTCAAAGCTCTATAATTTCGATTTTTATTACCTAAGTCATCAATAGAATAAACGTCTCGAATCGCTTTTGCGTAGACTTTTTTGGAAAGTATTTTGTTCATCAATCCAGCTTCAAATCCGCTGTTAACTGCAGTTTGCTTGTTGATTTTGAGTTCTTCATTGAACTTATCTATTTGAAGAGGAACTATTTATATTCAACAGGGTATACTTCCACTTTCCGATAAACATCACTGGTTTCGAGTAAAAATTTGCGTGAAATATCCTTGTGGAAGTTTTCAGAAATTCTTATAGAGTGCTATACACACTAATGATTTCGATAACAATTTTTTATTTATTCTTTGGTTCATCAAAGCAATAAGTACCAATCCACGGACTTGTATCCGATATATAGACGATATATTTTCGTATTTTTGATAGAAAGAAATCAAAGGTTGAGAACTTTTTTTTTAACTTTTTACAACAGAACCCCGAATATTGAGTTCACATATGAAATTGAAAACAACGAGGAGTTACTCTTCTTGGATATCTAAGTGATTATATATAACCAGTAGCTTCAGATATATTCCTGATACCTCACACCATTTTCTTTAACACAGAATAGCAGTTCTGAACTTTCTGTCCATAGGCTTTTTACTTTTCCACAGAGTGGAGGAAGGTGCGATATTGAGCAATATGTATTCTTCAGATATTGTAGATATACGTTAATTATGAAACGGAAAATTCAGGGAGAATCTTTGTGAATCTTCTACTTTCCAAAAAGAACTTGATTCAAAGTCTATTGTCATTCGGTATGAAATGAGGTACACAAACGAATCAGATCGTATTTTCAAAAAGTTAAACGTGAAGGTAGTTTTCAAAACTTCTTGCTCACTCCATCAAATGTAAGGTATCCCAAAAACAAAATGTTGAAAAATGAAAAGTCGAGGATATGTGAAATGAGCTGTGTGGATTGTGACAAAAAATATATTGGTCAGACCAAGAAATCCATCAAAAGTCGTTTCAAAAGACACGCTGCACATATCCGATTTTGAAGATCAGAAATATCTACTGTCGCTCAACACTCCTTGGAAAACAGTCATGGAATGAATAAAAACTCATTTATACAGTTCATTATACGCTTTTCACTACAGAGGGTTTTACAAAAACCGCGACACGTGTTTCGCTATATAGTGAAAATCATACAATAAACTGTATCAATGAGTTTTGATATGGATTCTCATCAAGTTTCGGCCAGTTCTATTCAATTAAATAAAAACTGACTGAAATTGTTTCGCGAGAAAATTTTTCCCAAATTTTACCCAAAATCATTGGTGTTTATCGAAAAGTGAAAGTGCTTCCTGTTAGATATGAATAGAGAGTTTTGCAGTTAGGAATTCGTATTCTTCATTTCTCGAAAAAGCCAACTTCATGAAATATTATAATCTTTTTTGGATCATCTTTCTATGATTCAGATCTAAGTTTTTCATCTCTTCCTAAATCCTATTTTTTTTATACTTCAATGTATTTCTTCTATCGAAATGTTTTGATTATGATTTTCTGCTATTATATACTATAATTCAATTTTTCCGGTTTAGGAAATGTCATCTTCGTTGCGTACGTAATTAAAACCTCCCACTTATTTCTTTGTTTGAAATGGACCTACTGTTGGGAAATGACGGGTAAATTATTTCAATATCTATGTAACCTTTCCTTACCTGTTGTTACTTATCGCCCATCGCCTACGATTAATTTGTCACTCGACGAAGCATGAATTTCACTTTTGTTATATCGGAAAAAATGTATTGTCAGGAAAAGGAGTTTGGTGAACTGGAAATGAATAAGGCAATCAGCTCTATCCTTCTAGCTTGCAGTGAAAACTTGAGAAAAAGACCAAAAGCGATTTCTTAGTCAATTTAATACTATGGCTTTACAAAGGACTGCTGTTTATGTGATTAGGTTTTCTCATCCCTCAGATGGGATTTTTGTGAACGGAATCATCATCGTTAATACATACATGTATCAGTTCGAATTTATGAAAATGAGAAAAATCACAGCTACATAAAACAGCCTGATAAAAGGTAAAACTGGAACCTCTGGCGAATAATAAATCCAAAACAAGCACTTTTGTCAATCACCACAAATGCAATAATTTTCTCGGCTTGCGTGATTGGGAAAAGTGCTTGTTTTGTATGAATCAGCCTATGGAGGAAAAATTGAATTCCTATCATTTAGTTAAGTGTGTACGAAGTTGAAAGTTCTTTATTCGAAGTAACGGTTTGAATGTCAGTTTTTGAATAGAATCGAACTGAAATTATTTTCCCCTGTGTGATAAATTCCCCAGAATATTACAGCATCTCTATTACTTTTATTGTTTTTTCTGTCTTGATACTTTTCTCATACACTTCTGTATATCATTATAAATGAATAAATAATTTAGTGCCCAAAAAGAAAGAAATATCATAAACTAACCTAAATAATGTATAATAAAGTGGGAAAACCTGTAAGAATTCAAATTTTTGTCTAGGTTGAAAAGATGCATGGAAATATGATACATAAGAATCAGTCCCAATCTCTAGTAATAAATTTGAAAAATACATTAAAAAAACCAGAGGAACTGTTGAGGTAAAAATGAAAAATATAAATAGTGTTTGGGAGAGTACACATGCATGGATAATGCAATATATCCCAGAAAGTACCTATATATTATGGAATGGGTTTAATAACCAGAAAAGACTTTACTGTTGGCCGAAGTGCTATATCATGAAGGGGTTTTCGATTTGTAGATGTATATCAACCCTCGAGGTCGATTTGATATAGCCTTCCAACTTATTTTTAAATTATTATTACTGGAGTTTTTCCCAACACCAAACCGTTATTTTAACACCTCGACACGTGTTTCGATCACCAACTGATCGTCTTCAAGAGGAAGTTCAAACTAAACATACTTTCAATGTTATCCTTATTTATACCATAGATACGTCTTCTAGGTATCTGCGTCTTGAGTGCCTTAAATTAATTTCACAATATTGCTTCATCTACTAGGCTCACATTTATTTTACAATGTGTCCTTATGTGATGGCCAGGTAAATCTAGTAATTAAAATATTATTTTAACAAGCTATATAGTATACTATTAAATATTGGTCCACTATCGTTATTCATAAGATTATTATGTTTACTTATTACTACACTCTCATATGCATCTAGATGCCGGTTGTTGTTAACTTGTTTAACTGATCTTAATGGACTGAAGTCTATGGAACGGTTTTGTTGCAAAATATGATGTGCGACTGCTGATTTTTCAGATCTTTCATATTTTAAGTGTGCTAAGTGGTCCTTTTATAGTATTTTGATAAATTTTTTTGTCTGTCCATAATATTTTGCATCGCAGTCCTCACATTTAATTTCGTGAATTCCAGACTTTTCCGAATTCTTGACTCCGTCTTTTGAATTTCTTAAAAGGCTCTGCAGTGTATGACTTGTTTTGAAAACCACCTTCATACTAGTTCTTTGAAAATATTTCCAAAGATCTTCGTGTATTAGTGGTATGGAACTGAGATATATTCATCTTGGTTTTCATCGTTTTCAAAAGTCGAGATTTCGTTCATTCTTAATATAAACTTTTTCTTCCTCATTATATCATCTACAATACCCTTCGAGGAACTGATAGTGACTGCTATTTTCTGTATTGTACGTTTTTTTTTGTGTAAAATACTCATGTGTGAGAGGATAAGTCAAAAGGCGATGCACTAGAAAATTTTGCCGAGCACGTTTGTCCTGTCCACAGTGATGTGAACTGTCGGGAATATACCTGTAATTGCTTTTCTCCTTTCTAAATATATCGCATTCTAGCCCTTCATATTGACTCTTCATTACCAAATGGAAGTTGTCCTTTATTTTCTGACTCATACTTAATAATGGAAATCTGTTATTTGAAAAGGAATCAAAATACTCTGATTTCTCTTTGGTTTCCATTTCGAATCTGCTCATGAACAGGTTTGCCAGGTAGGGGGACAAGGGGTTACCGCCAGCCGTTTCCTCCTCTAGTTAATAAAAGAAACCTTCTACCTGGAACCGGTTTTATTTTATACACAAATTAGTGAGAGCAACAAATTCATCAATATTGTCATCAATGAAATTATTTTTCCTAAGTAATTTCCTGAGCTATTGTAAGGTCTGTAGAATTGAGACGCTACAAAATAAGGAACCAACATCAAAAGAAACCAAAATCCCTCCTTCTTGTAGAACGATGTTTTTATATGTTGTATGAACTCTAAGAAGTTTTTATACTAAAACCTGGTTCCGGAATAGGCAACTAACGGTTTCTCGAGGGGTGTTGTAGATGATATAATGAGAAAGAAAGAAAGAAGAAAAAAGAAAAAAGAATGAACGAAATCTCGACTTTTAAAAACGATGGAAACTAGGATAAATATATCTCAGTTCCAGTAATATTCATTATTGCACCAACGTTTCCAAATAGTGCATCACAAGTTATTTTTGAATTGTTTGATATCATGAAATCCTGAGATATATTGCGGAAGGCGCCCGTAGAGTTTCGTGCCCAAAAATTTAAAATTCTTCCGCCCAATAGACTTCAAAGCTGGAGGTGGTGGGTAAGTATTGTGTTTTTTTCTTGTTTTATAGTGGGTGTTCATTAGTTATGAGAGTGGATTTAATAAATTGATGGATGTAGCCGTTATTACGTCGTAGGAGATCATAATGAAAAGAGAAATGAAAATTTCTATGTTTTTTACCACTTTTAATTGTAACTAACGTTACTGCAGTTTTGTTTTATATGGACATTCTCAAACTAATACAATAAACTAAGTGGATTCAGTTTTATGCTGTTCAACATTCAAATTTAAAAAAATAGCTGTCTTGGGTCTAAGATTTCAGTTTCGGAGATTTTCAGAAATTTCCTTCTGTAATATTACTAGAATAATAATAGTTTTTCCGACTGCCCCCAAGCTACTATTCTATAAGCTATATGCGATTTCACTAATGCATGATATACTGTCTACAGTTGGATTTTGTTCGAAATATATCTGAGGTTTTTCAGTTTGTGAATCGTTTTTTGATCACAAACGCGATATGCTCATTCCATTTGAGGTGACTGTCAATATCCACACCTAGAAACTCAAATCCAAATGTAGACTCTATTGAAAAATCATCAAAAATTTTTGGAGTAGTGAATGACGGCAAAGTGGATTCATTATTGGATAATGAAAGAAAAAATGTTTTGCTAGGGTTTATAGTCAGCAGTCGACTCTGAAACCATGATTCAATTCTATACAGATCTTGTTCTACTAGTTCTTTTAAAGTGTTACATTCTAAGGCTGAGTGAAAAATTTCTGTACCATCCGCATACGTCATTATTATTTCTCCTTTGGTATTGACCTCAAATGAATCATGTAAATAAATGTTGGACAGGATTGGTCCTAGTATGGTTCCTTGAGGTACTCCATTCGTTACTGTTTCGGGTTTGCTACGGATATTCTTCAATTTGACTTCATTTTCTCCACATTGTTTCCAAAAGTTTTATTTCAGTCCTTCAGGTAATTTTTATACTCCTCTTTTTGATACTTTTTCA
Source organism: Leptinotarsa defecta (assembly GCA_015342085.1). Lineage (NCBI taxonomy): Eukaryota > Metazoa > Arthropoda > Insecta > Coleoptera > Chrysomelidae > Leptinotarsa > Leptinotarsa defecta. The sequence continues at coordinate 5,818 of WOGO01008886.1, forward strand.
ATATATTCTTGATGTTTAGATTCAAAGATGTTCATTTGGCACACGTCGTTCGACTTTCTTATACTTGTTGATATCATAACTCCCTACATGGTTCTTAACTAAACTATTTTTAACATTTTCATTATCTCATTATCACCTCCTGTAAAATTCTTTTTTTTATTGAAATGTTTGTCTATCTGAATCTCGTTTTGAGTTTTGCTTCTCTTTTATTCAAGTCAAGTCATACACAGCTGTACCATCGCCACCAAGACAAGCTTACAATTATACCAAATGAACAGTTGCATAATGTTACATAATCAGATGCCAAATAAACCATATTTTGTGATATAAAGGTATAATGTTTCGCTGGCAATGATATCTTCAACAAAGTATCAATGTCATGAACTCATTCAGAGCCAAAATCAGTAGTTACATTTTCTGGTAGGTTTGTGATCTTGATGGCATACTCCTGAATTTTCCATTCACACCATACCCCCCACTAGTAGGATTCCAGAATTTGGTTCCAATCAGAAATTCATTCGCTTCAACAGAGTACATTTTGTTAGCAGAAACACTATAGTGTGTAAGTTATTTTCTAATAAGTGATTTTAGTTTCATACTGAATTCTATATAAATCTAGCGCAGAGGATGATAAAACCATCAGTTTTCCCACTTTTTCCTCGAGTCAGATTTATTTGTTGATCAGTTGATGTTCATAAGGATGGTGGCAATAATGTCTTCGAAGGTTATCAGTGCTTCGAATTTTTATTCAAAGACAGTTTTATTCTATAAAACACTTGTGATTCAACCTAATATCACAAAACAAGTCGGAACAGCACTATCTGGTATTACATCTCGGATTCGAATTTCATCTAGTTGCTTTGCAGAGAAAGTTGCAGAGATAGACAGAAAACGATCTCTGATTCACTGGCCGATGGCAAAGTTAGAATAGAATGGTTTCCACTTACATGATGCACAGTTTTTTCAAAGTTCCTCGTATATAGTATTCTTATAAAATATAACAATATGAAACAATAAATAATAAAATGACCGTAAAAAAATTCAGACACATTTGAGCATTCGAATGAGTTGTCCCTCTGTAATATTGAATATATCCAGTTCACAGTTCGTTACCATTTTGTTAACGGTTCCGATACATTGTTGAAGACGAGACAAATTGTTTGAGACACGAAATAGACTGTCTCTTCTCCTCAGTCTTACGTCAGGTACAATAAAATTAATAGTATAGATAATTTCAGGTACTTTTCGTTTTCTAAGAATGTTAAAAACAAAAATCACTTCCGAGGACTCACGGCGGTCTTTCAATGGTTGCATATTCAATTCCTGTAATTGGCTAGAATACTATATAAATAAAGGCCAGACATTGTGAGCTCTTCCTGAAAGGATGTATATGTTTACTTGTGAACAGAATCAAAGCTGTTTAAGTTTTAGAGATCTTCGGTACCAAACTATCCAAAAAATTTAAAAAAAACGTTATTTATTACGTAACTCATGAAAATACATAAAAAATCAAGTTTCCTGACCGGACTGTAGAATACGTACATACACGATAACAGTACTAAAAATTCAAATACAGACAATTCTGAAATCTTATTTCTATTAATTGCTGATTTTTTTTCCAGGGTTTTCGTACTCCCTCATGTATCTGTTATGAAGCTTTTGCCAATTTTTTTTGGCTATAAAATTTATTTCGTATTGTATCTATCTCATTACAAAAAACTGTGTAGGTATTGCAGTGGAATAAATTCAACTGTAATAAATTGAACAAACTATTTTCAACAGTATATCAAAGCCATTTTCCGGGTTTGTTGATCTGCAGGATTGTATGTCTAACGTTTCGTCTAGAACTGCGGTACATTATCAAATGCAATGAGGCGACGAACGAAATGCTCGGGTAATCCTCACAGGAGATACTGCAGTATTGTATTGGATCTACGGTTTCATTCCATTAGTATGTGAGTGACTTCGTTCCTATTGGTTGGATTGAATGCCCTGATATGCGTTTGAAATTAACTAACCCAGGAAAGAGAATTTGAAGGCAACTCCAAATAAACATAACAATGGAAAAATGTTCTACCCTATATGAAAAACCTTAAAGACGATACCAACAGACGCCATCAGATAGAGTCTGAGGTCAACTCATAGCCCCAGGATGTCTTTAGCAACCCCGGAGGTTCACTAAATCCCTCGGTGCTGTGGATCTAAATGCATAGAAGTCATACCCACTCTTAAGACAAGAAACGAATTGAAAAAAAATTAAGAGAGAACCAACATTAACGAGGTTTGGCTACCTGCATCTCCTTGCACATGTATAACGTCATTCAATTCTGCTAACAGAAGTGGAGCCAAGCCATCAACAATAGAATGAAACTAAGGGCCGAAATGATACTATAGTATCAGGTGTGAAAACAACCTGAGCACTACGTCGTTTGATGATGTCTATCCTAGTCTTAAACGAAACGCCAGGCATAAAAACCTGCAGATTATGACCAGCAAACCTGAAGAATAGCTCTGTCACACAAATATATTAAAAAAAATATGAATAGAGCTACAACAAAGAACTATGTAAGAGTGTGCCAACAAAGACAATTGTAAAACATGAGACAATGAAAATCTTCATAGTACTATAAGTACATATACATAAGTTATGAAAAAAAGTCACTCTTTCATTCAAGGTAGAAGAACTGGAGAGAGTCAAGAACCTTGTACTCAATGGAAGGATTCCTTTGAGTCAAGCTCCACCAGAGATGGCGCAACATCCCGTGATGCTGATAGAAGACTTCTGTAACCGTTTGATAGCGGAAAGAAGAGCTAAGGTGAGGTCATGAAATTTTCCTTTGCTGCAAATCGAACATTAGCGAACACATTTCAACTGATATTCATTTTGTCGTTATATTTCCAGATTGATATGTCTTTTGATTTTTCATTAGCTCACTTACCTGATCTGTTAATGAGAAAATGAAATGTAGTGGAAGCATGATGAGTTTAACACATTCACTTATAACAAAACTCAGTTGGTTGATACAATACTGATTTTATTGGGAGTAGACACAGTTATATGTTTCATAGAACATTTCCAAAAATACGTAGGGAACTAGGTATTAATGCACGAAGTATTCGATAACCAAACTAGCTATCTGCAACTATGACAGTCGCCTCTGGGTGTCAACCATCTTCAATCGCTAATGTCCCATTTGAAAAATGCATTCCACATTACGATTCAATTTTAGAGAAAATTACTAATATAATCCAATTATAGATCAAGATACCACAAGTGAAGATTCCGACTTACCTCTATTGGGATGATACTCCGGATCCAGAGTCCGGCCTTTCTATAGAAAAGGGTCATATATTCAGAGGACAAGACAATAGACTCTGCGTTCCTATTGAGAAATATCTAGAGGCTGACGAGGATACAGACATAAAGAGAGGTTACATGTTGACGAAAGAAGAGTTTGAAACCATCAAATATGAGAATCCGCTTGTAAAGCAACTGATGACTTGTGAGGTAATATTATAACCATTGAAAATTTGATATCTCTTCAACATTTCAGTACTTTCACATGAAATATTGAATTATATATGAAGGGATTTCAGGGAACTTGTTATACAATTTTATTTTCAAACAGAAACGGATTAGGGTATATCAAATCATCTGAAGGAATGATTCGTTAGGGCCAGTCTTCCTTTGGTTCATAGACTGACACATATCAGGAAACAAATGCTCCCCTGGCTAATACCACGAAGGGCGTTGGATTATATCCGATAAGTGTCAGTGTAGGATTCTTCACAGAAGAAATTGCTGCATATGCTTTTGACAATTTTCAATTATTGGACACTTGCAGACCGGTTTCGGGCTATTTTGCCTCTCGTCAGTGCAAAGTAGTGTCTTACATCAACACGTAGTAGATGATTTTTCCATAATTATAAATCAAATTCCCTGAGAATATCATACCTCGACTAAATTTGAAGCAAGCAACATATATGCCATCGCCCCCTCTGCCTGTTGGTGTGTAGATGCCTAGGGTGTATAAGAGAGAAGAAGAACAGAAAAGAATACTTTTTTTTAAATAAACACAACTACTCCCCTGGCTAATGACACAAAGGTCGTCGGATTATATCCGACAGGTGTCAGTGCAGGATTCTTCACTGAAGTTATTCCTGCATATGCTGTTGGCGATACAACTGCCCCTATCGATTTTCAATTATTTTCGACAATTGAAAATAGAATTCCCTCAGAGTATTATTCCTTGAACTAGGCTGAAGCGAACGACAAACAAGAAATTTGTCATAACTCTATCTGCCTGTGAACGAGGTAACCAACCGCATATCCGAAATTTGCTCAATTCCTCTTATAAGGAAGAAAACTTCACAAATTGAGTGGGCATAATTGGAGACTGGTTGTAAATTGATAACTTTTCCACTCATGAAAGTTGAAAGTTTTATTTTTGAAACAGATTTCATTGTGCTTCTGTGAAATTATATTGGATTTCATTCAATTTCTTTAGATATTCGTATCTAAAGTTATTTCATTCAAACTAATGACTGTTCATCGTGAAAAGTCTCCAAGGGAGGTCTAGACAATTGTTTTTCACACAATTGATAGTCATCACTCGAAA
>WOGO01008887.1:0-10435 GCA_015342085.1 Leptinotarsa defecta
TATAAGGTTGGTTTTTAGCTATGAAATCTGATATTCGTCATCTCAATTTTGTTAATTATGTATATATTGAATATATTAATTCGATTGCGCATCGCAGCAAGGATAGATCACTTCAACTGTTGCAGTATCGCATTTAATAATATCTGCCGCAGTAGCAGACGAAACGTCAGGTACAGAAACCTGCAAAACCCGCCGAATAAACCTTGGAAACATCGGAAAATTGGATATTAATTCAATATTTGCAAATTTTACGAGAATTGAAAAAAATGCCAATAAACTTGCAAGTCGCGATCAGTCAGTATGATATATTATTTGGTAGATAGCAATACTTGGAGGCTAAGAAAACACTTTCTTAGACCTAGAAACCACCGAATTTGGTATAACGAAATATGAAAGGGATATTGTATTCGTCAAATGTATACATGAGTTCATTCTTTATTGCAAATGCCCTGGCTCCGCACGGGTGCAATGCTGATACTGAATATACTACAGAATATCTTCATATACAATGTTCACAATGGAATAAATTCATTATTTTGGTTACTGTACATATTTCAAAAAACCCAAAATACGTCTAAAGTAAATTATAAACTAACATTTTTAAATGTAAAAATGCCACCCCTACCTTTAACCCCCTTCGAATGACAGGTGAAACCTCCAATTTTTTAAATGGGAAGGTTTCTTCACACTCTATTCAAAAATGATATCGCTTTCAAGTTTATTGCAACAATTAAATCATGTGGTTACCGACATTCGATAAAATGAACTCAAAAACTGAAATGTGATGCAAAACCTAATGAAATGTAGAATACGAAAAAGAACTTTGGATGTTAACGAAGTAGATGTTCAAAATGTTCATCACGAACGTCTTGGCAACATTCTAATCTCAAATAAAACAGTCTCCTTACATTATTTGACATAACAGGCGTGACCGACCTAATCGCAGGCGTTATTCGTTCTTTTAAGTCATTCAAATCTGAAGGTTTAGTTTTGTACACATATCACCATAAAAAGAAATCTAATGGTGAAAGGTTAGGTGATCGCGCTGGCCATTCAATCGATCCTAAAATCTCTATCCACCGATTGGGAAATGTTGTATCGAGGTATTGCCGTACATTAACTTGGTAATGAGGTGGTGCTCAATTCTGCTGAAACCATATCGTATTCACTGGAACTTGAGGATTTCCTGGATCAAGATATAAATTGTTATGAAAAGTTTGATGTTGAAAGTTTGAGTAAATCAGAAATTTTATTCTGAATATGTATGAATAATATGGGCTAGATACTTTACCTTGGTTTGTAATATCTCATTTTCATTTTCTTAGCAATGGTAGTGCATAAGATTTCAATTATGAACCATTTCAGTAAGAGTTGTTTCAAAGTAGTTCCAAACAGCTCAGTATTCATGAAACCATCAATCACCAGTTACATTCTGCTGGAATATATTAGAAATAAACAAAATTAAAATTAGAAATTTATAAAACAAAGATTGTCAAAAATGATATCAGTTTCCTATCTAACCAGTAAATAAAACACTCAGTACCTGAATATGTTGCAACTTATAAATGACCAATGAGAAGAGTGTAATGAAAAGTAGGTGTCAACAATTCAAGAAGTAACAATTTTAAAATTGAAATTATAAAAACTGAAAACCTGATATAAAGTAAGGTTATCAAAATTGGTAATTATTATAATTGTATAAATATCAGTATAATTCATTGATATAAGAAGTGTAAAATAATCAAAGTGCGGAGTTTGGCAAATTTCAAATTCATTGCCATGGTAAAGAAGTGAGTGTTAGGTTGCTAAGGTGAATCAATAAAAAGGAGTTGAAAAAAGATTTCAAGAGGTACTACACACAAAATTTGTATGAGCCGATAAAATCTGAAATTAAATAGAAAAATTAAAAGAAACCTGTTGCTAGCAGTATATTTGAGATACGAATACTAATTTCACAACAACATAGTGGAAACTTACCTGAGAATTAGTATTTCTGGAGATGCTGAATTCAGCATCCAAGGACCCATATTGTTGAAGCAGGTCGAGTAAAGATATTTAGAAACCTTGTTTGAAATCCAACGAATAACCAACTTCACTGGGAGAACAATTCTGAACAAATTCTAAGTTCACAATCACATATTTCGTCACTTCTTTAATAGGAACTTTCCTGTGCGCAGTAGACTATTATGTGCATTAACATTTGATTATAAATGATATAATTTCATTCCAGAGGGGACATAATATTGATAATAATTTATTGATCAGACTGCAAATTCAGTAAAATTTGGCAAAATAATTCTTTGATACTATATTTATCACGAAACATCAAATATACACAAAATTTACATGTGTAACTTTCCGGTAAAGTGGAATTAAGACCACAGAATAGTTACAGAGAAATTCGAAATTATATTTGTACATTTTTGACTGATTATCCATTAGCATAAAGTATTTCGTCGCAGATTAGGGTAGAACATAAGGTTGTATCTTCAGTTTTTTTTTCATTTCAATTTATTTATTAAATTTAAAAAAAAGAAAACAAAATAAAGATACAATTATTCTAAAAACCTTTCCAAGAACTCTACCTTGGACCAGAGAGTTATATGATCGGCAAACCGACTGAGCTGAGCTAAGAAAAAGAATAAAGGTAAGAGATTACAATAGAGTAGGTATTTGCCTAAATTTTCAAAAACTTTTAATAAAAAGATAATAAAAAAAAAGACAAATAAAAATTTCTCTCTATAAAATTACAATAAAATATATCATCATTGCTATAAATATATTTAACAAAATCTGCGAAACTTAGAATAACATCATTTTGAGGTGGTGCCAAATAATTATCTCCATTCTAGTTGCCCTCAATGAAACAGGGACCAATGATATGGTTTTCTACAACCCCTGCCCAAACATACACCTCTTGAGGGTATTGGGTGTGTTCTTCTCTCATCCAGTGAGGATTTTCCATTGACCAGTAGCGGCAATATTGCCTATTAGCAAATAGAGACAAAATACACTGATCAGAAAACATAACGTTTTCTAATTGTTATTGTTATCTAACGTGTCCATCGTTTGTTCACAAAAATAAGTTCTTTTATCAAAATCGCCCCCCATGAGCTCCTGAGTAGGTATCATTTTATGAGAATGCATTTTATCTTCTATCTATATGTTCACTATCGATGCATGGCTAACATTGAATGTAGTGTATGTCTGTCTACTCGATGTATCTGGGGTTTCCTCAGACTCAAGCATCACATCTAATTTGAGTTCATCACTCATTGCATTGGCAGCTGTTTTTCTTATATGCCCCACATGACCAAGCTCGCGAAACTATTTTTCTATTCTGCTTATTGTTGCTTGAGATGTGGGCGGTAAATTAGGAAAATCATCATGAAATAGGCGAACTACTTCTTGTTGTGTTCGGGTTTTCGGTTCGGTTTAAAACTGTTATTTTATGCATTTCCGTTTGTCAGACTTGAAGTTAACGAACTTCAAACTTAAAATAAAATAGTGACAACTGATGTTGTGACATACAAAACATGTTGACAAGGCGTTTTAAACTAACGTTGCCACGAAAATTATTTAGTTTTTTAAAGGATACCATCTAAAATGAACATTGCAATGGTTTTTGCTTACTTTCTTGCAATAAGTTTTGGGTGTATTTTATCGAATTTCAGTAACCACATGATTTCAATTCATTTGTTGCAATAAACTTGAAAGCGATACCATTTTTGAATAGAGAATGGAGATACTTTCAAACGATACATCTTTAGCCTATACTTTTCATTTAAAAAATTGGGGGTTGTAGCTGACATTCGATGGGGGTTGGAGGTAGGGGCAGCATTTTTCCTTTCAAGTATGTCAAATTATAATTTAAATTTGACGTATTTCGGGATTTAATTGAAATATGTACCGTAACCGAAATTTTGAATTTATTCCATTTGTCTTTTACACACTGTATAATTGGCCCGGTACCGCCGCAACCGCTATGTCCCTGCATTTTAAATCGGTAATATCTTCGAAAATATTCATATTCATTCAAATTATATGCCGTAAGGAGCCATATTGATTACTTTATGGACGGATAAGATACAGGATATATTAAAGATAAGTTTATAAACGCGTCTTTTTCCCCGCGGCTGGCGTCTTTCTAGGAATATTTAAAAATCTGGAACATAAAACGAATCTACTTACAAAATTGCAACCCCGACAATATTCCCATATGGGGAAACAGAGATGAAAAGATAACTTCATTTTATGAACTCGCCTTTTTCCCCGCCGCTGGCTCTCCAGCCGGAATATTTAAAAATTCTTTCTTATTGCAGATCTACAACATAAAATGAATCTACATACAATATTTCAGCATCCGAAAATATAACAGTAGGAAGAAATAGTAATGAAAAGGTAAACGCTCCCCTTTCACCCCCACGGAGGGCGCCCCAGTTGGAATATTTGAAAATCCTTACTTAGTGCGCGTCTAAGAAACACGTATATACCCAATTTAAGCTTCCTAGGACTTACCAGTATGGAGAAACAGAGATGAATGAGTGTAAAGTGAGTGAAGTATAGGTAGATATGTTACGATAGAGAATGTTTGCCGATAATTCAAAACATACTTTTACAAAAGTACGAAAATATAATGTTTAGCAGAATGATCTGATATACCACAATTTAGAGAAAAAAGTAAGAATCAGTTTAGGCACCCCCCAAAAATCGAGCAACCATTGCAAAATCCAAAAATATGAACTAATTCGGTTCATACAGCAATCAATACATTCAGATTCTGAGATAGATCTATGTCATAGAATAGTGAAATAAAATAGCTGCATAAACCACAATTGCACAAAATAGTTTCATCAAATCTGTATGGAGTAGAACGTTTCTGTTTTACCCACACAACGCGCAACCTACGCTTGGTGTTGACGCCGACAGATGGCCCTAGGCGGACGTAGTAGTCCAAAATAAATTAAAATATCATGTGGAGATTGAGAATCAATCTTTAGTGTAAACATCATTAAAATGCGGTTATAAGTGTGTCGAACTACAGTTAATTAATCAAACAGTGTACAAGATGTTGAACAGTAATATGCGATCGATGAAAAACGGCTGTGTACAGTGGAGAAAATATGATTTTCAAAATATTTGATCTATTTGTTAGAGTTTAATGTTTGTTAAAAGGTTATGCATAGATCGATAGTATTTCTGACATGAAACATTGTAAGCGAAAATTTCAACAGAAAAGACTAAATTGTCAATAATAATAATATATTTCAATCATGACAGTATTATTACTATACAATGTGGCCAAACAAAAACGAAACAAGATTTTTTATCAGCAACTGCGTTAAAATTTTAGGAAATAGCAAAAGCTTGTCGATTTTATATTGAAAGGGACCACTTATTTCTGATATTCCATTATCAAGTGAAAGGGTGACAGTCACCCTTAAATTTTTTAATGACACAAGATATCCTTTAGAAAACTGCAAATTCTCTGTGCGGAGAAGAATCGATCTGTTGAAACATTAGATGATATTCATTATACTGTTGATTTAGATCAACAATTACCACGACACTGAATTTGAAGAAGATGTAGCATTGAATTACCCCCATGATTTCCTTGATTTCCTTTTTGTATACCTAAATAGTAAAATCTTCATAAAACAAATATTATTTTTGGATGTTTTTCAGAACCGTAGGCATGACCCATATTTTTGCAGTAAACCTCACAATTAACTTCATACTGCCATGTGTTTCCCATATTTTCATCGTCGACATGACAAGTCTAAACGATACCTAGATAAGAAACCATTTCAAACCACATCATATAGTACATGTCGTTTTCAGCTACTGGGTGCAAACTGACCTATCTATTTCTTCCAAGATAGCGAAATTTGTGCGAGCTAAGGACTAACAAGGTCTTACCTTTTAACGTGTCATTGCAAACGATAGCGATTGAAAATCGATCGTTCAAGCCTGCGGCTTTAACCACCGACCAACACGGCGGTCGATTTGAGTGAGTGAACAAAGCACCCACGTCGAAACAACCGACTACCGATCGACCAGTGTTCCATCACATTTTTCCTGACACCCTTATCAACATTCTTCTTCTATTTACTTGTAACTTCTTTGTAGAAGTTATTTGTTCCTTTTTTGTCAATTTCTTTCGGAGTCGACGTTGATTGTCCATAAATTGCTTGCCTTCTGTGATATAGTGCCTCATATTCAGATAATAAGTGACTCTAAGCCAATTCCTGCTTTGTTGGAGCAGTTTTTCAGTGTATATTTTCCAGATTTTTTCATATCAAAAAGAGAAATGAAAATTTCTATGTTTTTTAACACTTTTAATTGTAACTAACATTACTGCAGTTTCGTCCTATATGGACATTCTCAAAATAATACAAACTATTGTATTAGTTTCAGAATGTCCTTGTATAAACCACAGAATTTTCAAAATTATTTTGGACTGCGAATGATCATATAACATAACCAAAGTTATTGTAAAACGCTATTTTGAATTACGTCATCGACAAATTGTTACTGCGCACTTCATAAAATGGACTTATCGAGAAATTAAAAATAATAGTCGATTTGTTAACTTAGAATGGGGCCACAAATAATAACAGTGTGATATTTTATCCGAAAATTTACATCTTAAAAATTTATTGGAATTCTTCTGATGCAAATCTCTTCATAAATTATAATTATTTCGTTAACAATTAGAATATCCAAAATTTGAGACGATACATTCTTTCCGACAATTATCCTGCTTTTCACAGTTTCATTCACAGAACTATATCGAAAATCAAAAAGACAGCGGTAAACAAATATATTTTCAAATATTTGAAATGCTTCAGAATTGTTGGCCCCTTATGATTTTCGCAAACAATGCTAATAGGTTATGTGATCTATCTGTCAACAGGTTATGTTAGTTATCTTTGGAATGATACAGCATGAAACATGGAAAATCTTACGATATCCAAGGCCTTTGATCACGTTTGGCAAGAGGGTTTACTAACCTTATTTCGATTTCATGACTAAATGAAACTTTGCGATAGCCATATATCTACCTCTTAAGTGGTAGCCACTATATTCAAAATACTGAACCATAAATACAATTGAATTGGATACTTTTTTAACAATGCACATTTTAGAATATCTATCAAATTCTTATGAAAATTGATACATTTATTTTTTTAAGTATTGCAAACTTTGTTTTTCACATTAAGTAATTTGGAGGAATCATTTAAAAGTTATCACGGTAACGCAACGCAGTAAGCCATTACGTGTCGCGTCTACTGTAAGACGACGGGAAAAGATGCGCGGGGGTGGAAGTGGGTCTAAGCAATGAAGCGCCATCGCCGAGAACGCGACCGAAAGGCGGGCAGACGCATGAGGGCCGACGTCGTTGACGGTTATGTTGGTTCACGAAATTTCTTTATCGGTAACATAATTCGATTCTCGAAGCTATTCAGTACTTAGTGCAGTTGTCATATTTTTTTAGTTACTGTATTTTCAAAGTAGAAATATAAATTACTAACTGTTGCCCGCGGCTTCGCCCACGTAGAATTTAGTATTGTCGTGACACATCATTATAAACAAATAGTTACAATATTTTTTTATCAACCCAAAACTTCAGACTTCCAACTTCAAAACTGACAAAATTCAATCTGTCTGTTTAAAATCTGTTTTTTCGTTAATCAGCTGCCGGCCCCATACGAACGACAACTCTCAGAAGTTGAGAAACTTGTGCAAGCTAAGGACTAACGAGGTTTTACCTTTTAACGTCTGATTCCTAACACAATCTTTGAACCCCTAAATTCTGCCTTGATGGTGGAAATCTTTATTCCGTTTCTTGACGCTCATTTACGCTATACAAAGAATCTACCTGCATATTTCAAGATTCTAGTTGCTTCGGCTGTGTGTTAATATAAATGTGTCAATCAATAAAAAAATGTTTTAAATATGTTTTTTCCGTTAACTAGCAATCGCACCCCTACGAACAACAACCCTAAGAAGTCGAAACTTGTGCGAGCTAAATACTTACCTTTTAACGTGTGATTCCTAACACGCTACCTATCTATACAATACTACTGTTACCCGCGGTTTCACCCGCGTCACGTAGGAACCTACCCTATGTGTCATTCCAGGTTATGATCTATCTATATAGGTAACAACTTACATTTGAATCCGTTGAGCTGTTTAGGCGTGAAAAAGTAAAAACCGTAAATACATATATTACATTTATCCATCCTCACACTTTACGTATTTATAATATTAGAAGGATTACCAATGTATTTCATTCCAATTCTTTCATTTTTTTTGCTGATGCTATTCAATATTATATAAGTACCTAAGTACCTATTGATTGACTGATACTCTTATATTAAGGTGCATGCGAAGCTACTTAGCCTAAAATTTTAAAATATGCAGGTAGGTTATTTGTATAGCGTAAATAAGTATCGAGAAAGGGAATCAAGATTGTATTAAATTTCGTCACTTTTGAAGTTGGAAACCTGAAGTTTTGGGTTAATAAAAAAATTGTAATTATTTGTTTAAAATGGTCTGTCACGAAACTTAATGTAATAAACCAAATTCTACGCGGCGAAGCCACGGGCAACAACTAGTTCAAATAAATCACCACTTTCATACAGATACCGCTCTACCTGGAAAGCGTATGCATCTCCATAATGTCATTCGCCTTTTCAACAGAAGTTAGAAAAAACCAAAAATTGTATTTATAATTACCAGTTTCAAACATTATCCAATTGCAAAATACATAAGATGAGTTATAGTTAGGCGTTACGTATACCCATTCAGTTACTCTAAGTTAAAAATTAACGATAATAAAAGTCACATAAAATCTCGACGATATTATTGCAAATATAACGTTTAATTAAACTCATATATGCATAATCGCTATCATTAAATACAACGCATGCATCACTGAAAGGTTATCGACCACACTCAATAAGAAAGTATTTAAACATACGGTGGAGGACAAACGTATGAGGTGACAAAATAAATATAATTTTTCAACTGTATACATCTATTTAAAAAAGCTTGACGACACTAGAGATTTAGTAAGTCGCAAAGTGCTAGCCTATTCTAGACTCACAACAAAAATTTGTCATTCTCTTATCGTTTCGATGAAAAAAAAAAATACAGTAGGTACTGAAATAACAAAAGACGAATTTATTGTTAAAAATACTTGAGGTTATAATTATCCCTTTTAGTTTGTGAATTTTGATGATCCCTAGATACATAGGGAAAAACTTAAAAATGTTATAGTAATGGTAGTCAGTCTATAAAAATCTAAATATTCATTAGACACTGCCTGTATTAGCGTATCACCCTTAACAAAAAACCTCTCCAACCGTAATGACGATTTTGAATGAAAGCAGGCATCAACAAAATGATCCAAAATAATTTGGACTATTTTTTTCCATTTTAAAACACAAAATATCGGAGTTTGAGAAAATGTGTGAGGAAATGTAATATTAATAAAATTGACAGTTGCCAAGTGTTCTTTATTCTTCAGTTATTGCGGACAGTTAGCTTTGAGAAAATGTGTGAGGAAATGTAATATTGTTGAAGTAGATAGTTGCCAACTATATGAATTTCGCTGGATTTTTCATTTTTTTGAGTAGGATTTATCAGTATTATCGAATTGCAAATAGGTACGTCAATAGATCAATAAAACTGTATTGCTCTTCTGTGACAATATCAAGCAAAACAAAAAAAATAAAGGTGTTTTCAACTAGGTAGTTTTCATTACTCCACATATCGATGACATCTAATAAGTAATGCTGATGTTTAAGAAAACTTTCAACTAATTGATGAAGTTGTCAAAAATAACTTAGTTGTTGCAATGAGAGTTTGAGGTAGATATTGAAATATATTCAGTTTTTTAGTACAAAGTAGGCCTTTAGAGCTATTAGAGTCCAATCCTTAGGTTAACGCAGTCCAGAAAAGCAGAATATCTTCAAAAATTGCATCATAAGCAATGTTTGAAAATAGACAGAAATCTACTTGCAATTGTCTATTTCCTATTTCATGGTGAAACGCCTACAAATAATTTTTTTTATTTTAGGGATTCAGGAAGTCTCTGGAAAAGTGTCTCAGCATATATCGTCTGTGCAATTTTTTCGAGATGAAATATTCTGATTCCGATGCTGCGAACAAATTGTGTGACATTCAACACACATCAGTTGGACAATATACTCATCAGAACAGCGAAACGAAATCAACCACCTGTAACATGAAAAACCGGAGGAGGTAAAAAATCTTACTGCGAGCAGTATCATGAAACCATGTTCAGCATTCAAAAGTAATCAAAAAAGAAATTCAGGAGTAATTTGTCAAACGTGCGGTTGTGGGGTTGTCGGTACATTTCGTCGTTTTCCTCACAATAGGACTCTACTGTGATGGTTTGACCCGG
>WOGO01008888.1:0-10435 GCA_015342085.1 Leptinotarsa defecta
CAATATAGAGCCTTATACTATAGATGAATATTTTAACAGTGTATGTTAAATTTTATCTTATCAACTCTATACTTATATGTGTATGTGACGTGTTGTATTCAAATTTTGTATCTTATTAATCTTTTGTAATTTTGTTCACTGACTTATTTCTCGGACAAAGTATTTCTTTTAACTTTTTTACAAGATTTACATATACTCTGTAGAAATAAATGAATATCTATCTATATCTATCTATCTATCATCTCCTCATGAAGCTAAGGGGCCGTACAAGTATTACGTAAGCATATTTATTACAATTATTTACCCACCCTTGTCAGCAAAAGTAAGCAAAACTATTACCTCCCTCCCATACTTACATAAACATTGTTAAATGCTTTTTTTAATTTTTCAAACATAGATAATGTTTGAGTTGCCATATGTGTAAAAAAAAATAATTGCTGCCAAAAAAATCATTTGAAACATATGAATATTGAATTACATAAAAAATATTTTTTTCTATTCAGTTGGTACTTGAAACATTCATTATTGAAACAGATATTCACAAGTTCGCTATACAACATAATATATGAAAGTCCATTGAAATAAACTGTCAAGGTATAATTCAAGTTTTAGATTGAAAACACTTTTCTTCAACTCCTCATTAACGTTTCTTTGAAAACGGAAAAACATGCATTTCGCAGGCAGGATTACGACATCTTTGTACAAAAAAAGTGGCAAACTACAGAAAAAAATCCATAGGTCAATGTGATTTCCATGTAACTTATTTTATATGTTTGAAAGTAGTTGTTTTGAATGGACTTTTTTAGTCAGTCTTCTTTATTGATGTATCTTTCTATACTTTTAGGTGATGATAGTTCCTTCAACAACACTTTACGAGAAGGCCTAAGTTCGGCGCTGTCAGTGGCTTTGAAAGAATCCCCTGAAAGTTTATGGGACGAACAGTACAGGAAAAAACTAATTCAAACACTTTTAAGTCAGCTATCATCTCAATCTATTACTATAACGCAGACTGCAATCAGGTCTTGTGGTTATTTGTTGAAGTATCTGCTATTGAACGACGAAACCATTCCTCACACTTTGTTGGTTCCTTTTGTTAGGGTAAGTATAAGCAGTAACTCTTTTAATTCAGTCTCTACATTTTAATAAAGTTGTATTTCATGCAAGAGAGATTAAAATTGAAAAGTTTCAAAAAGAGTAAACATCATTATTTTTCAAGCATTCACTCAGCTTGCATTTCAGTTCATTCCTATTCACTATAATTGAATTCGGATTATTATCCTAATGTTATAGAGCTTGGAGGCTAACATAATGGGTGTAGTCTTACATTTTCTTGTATTGTGATTGTGTATATGATTTTTTCAATTCCTTAATTTCTTTCATTTGACATATGAAATAATCTGTAGTACCCATAGTCAGGGAATTGTGAGAAACCTTCATCTATATAAAATTTAGGAATGCGCTTCATATTACATGTATTTCGAAACGAAATTTCAAAACCTTCACTTCTTTCAACTTTCTCACACCTTAGAATCTGGTAAATGACAGACCTTTATGCAAGTTTCTTCACTGAGGAAATGCTTCTTGTTCATTTAATTCAATATCCATCGTGGTATTAGCTGGTGAAGTAATTTCTCTCACATTTACTAGACTCTATGATCATCCTTTACAACTCCCAAAAAATGGATATGGAAAAAGTGAATGACTACATGATGAGGTACATAGATACTTTGGAAGGTGAAATCAACCATCATCAAATAAAAGTCTTTTGTAATAAATTGTAGAATATACACTGAAACCAAATATAATTTCAGCGCACATGAACTTCCCCCATTTATTGTGAGTTTGATTAAGAAAAAAAAAAGATGTGTTATGAGTATAAAGCAAACAGAGATCTAACGTCTGAAGTTTCAATTAATGAATTTAACAAGAACATTCAAAATTTGATCCAAGAATACAGAACCCACAATTGGATTCAAATATGTGAAGACATTCATGAAAAAGAGCGGCAAAACCTATTGAAACGAAGGGAAGTTATCCAAATACAAAAAGAATGGAAGAAATATTAAAAATATTTCAGATAACAACATTGAATATGAGTTACCTTTTGAAAAAACCCACATGTTTGCTAAAATTTCCAAAAAAAGTTACAAAGAAAGCGACAACTTGAACTTCGACCGCAATCATTCTGAAAACTTCTTTTAAGATATACCCACTTGAGAAAATAATATATTCAATGTATGAAGAAGAATATTTTAAAATCCTGTATCTAGAAAGTTGGATTGAGATTTACAAATATATCATAAAAAAGCTATGAATTTTGCCGTAAAACGCATCAGGCACCTGCCAATTGAAAAATGGGCACAATAATTACAATTCCCAAACCAAACAAGGATCACATCCCCACAGACAGTTATCGTCCTATTACTCTCCTGCCTGTAATTGTTAAAAACTAACTGCTAAATGATAAAATTCCAAACTACCAGTTTGGATTTGGGCAAGATCTACCATACATCCTCTGACGATTCTCACGAACAACATTGAAACACCCAAGCTGAACAATAATAAAACGGGAGTGATCTTTCTGGATATGAACAAAGCTTTCAATAGCACTTGGCACAAGGGTCTTTTATTAAACTACATCAATTGGGGTATCCTAACTATACATACAATTAAGAATTTCCTCATTAACACAGGAAACTGAGAGTTAAAATACTGAATGGTTTTTCAGACGAATTTACTCCAAAGCAGGGAGTTCCACAGGATTCACCGATCTCACTATTGTTATATAACTTATACTGGTCTGATATTTATTATCACCAACAAGGCAATCATTTCAGGCATGAAGCATATATTTTCCAGTATGCAGATGACACCGCTCTAATTGCCCTATATCAAAAGCTAGACAAAATATTAACCATTTGGAATATCTTGCAACAATAACAAAACAGATAAAATCAGCAGAATTCTCCGTGAACACAACATATAAACATCATTCGTACCAGAACGGACAATAAGGTCCATGCTCCACTGGAGTCCCAAGGAGTTTACAAAGTACCATGTCAAGACTGTGACAAGACTTACATCAGCCAGACCAACAGGTGAATCAACATACGCAAAGATGAACACAAACTAGTAGTGTTTTCTCTCTTTCAACATGTATTGGTGACATGACATAACATCAATTTCGAGAACCCAAAAATACTAGCAAGCAATGAAAACTTCTACTCTCAAACAACCAGAGTGGCTATCTAAATTGAAAAAGGACCAAATAATATGAACAACAGCGTGGCTTGTTTGTAATGCATATATTCAAGGTCGTTAAAGGGCAAAAATCTTCTCAAGAATGTTTCTGTAAAAAAATTGGGTCACATAACAAAATTAGCTGCAAACAGTATTTTATTAGATAAAAATACTTATAATGCCCTATCTATTTTTATATGAAAGTATTATATTTGCATTTCTGAAGCTCATTCACTACTTACCAAAGAACACATGATCATAAAAGCAGAAGAACAGATCTTTTGAATGTTCTACCCAAGATTTTATTTGTCGAAAGAAATATACCTTACAAAAAAATACACCTTGCTACCTTGAAAAAAAAATTAAAAATCGTAATAATCCTCTTCATTTCATGAAAAAATTGTCAATATTTATAAGAAAAATTGAAACGTGAATGAAAACTAAAATGTGAAAAGCAGTATTGGAAAAAATTAGCAGGTGTTGACAGTCTTGTGAATGTATTTTTCTTTTTTAATTTAAAGTTTATATGAATGTTGTTCAGAAAATTCGCAACCCATTTCTCTTACACACCGATTCATATAATATCTTCATTAACTGACTTCCACAAAAGAACATGTACTGATCATTGAACATCCCAAAAGACAAGTTCTCGGTTGGACAAAAAGGCTAGTGTTTCTTGAACCTCTTGAGATTGTGCGATTTGGAAAAACATCACTGGAAACAGTCTATATTGTTGACACATTTTAGGTAGTTACAGCTTTTTCATACAAGTAACACTAGATTGTCGAAGAATTTTGTCTAAATCATTTATAGTACAAAGAACCAGGTATTGCTTCCATTCAAGTCGATTTTTTCATTATCATTCAACATTGCTCTAAGACAGCGAACTTTGCTCTCTCTTATCATTTACAAGATCACCAAGCAACATATTCTAACTTGCATTTAATGAATATTTTTGTATTTTTAGATTTTACTGTTAACAACTATTAACGATGGAATGTTTTTTTCAGACAATGAACAACAATAGTAACGATGTAAAACAACTACTAGCTAGAGTTTCATTTCATTTGGCCAAAATAATTCCACCAGAGAAAATGTCTTCAGACCTTCTCAAATTACTTCTGCCTACATTGGTGAATGGCACTAAAGAAAAGAATATTTATGTCAAGGCCAATTCAGAAATTGCCTTAATTGCTATACTTCGACTCAAGGATGGAGATACAATGTATCAGGTGAGATTTTCTGAATGAATTTGAACATTTTTTTGAAATCCATAATGAGAAATTTTTTTTTCTTTCAGAGATGTTTGGGGATTCTAGATCTTGGAGCAAGAGAAGCTTTATCTGATGTTGTGAGCAAAGTCCTGAAAAAAATATTATCCCAACCAGAAGGAAAAGAAGAAGAATTAGATGACACATTACTGACTTGATCATTACATTTAACCCTTACAGTGTTTCCAAAAGTCGCTAAGTGCGAAATTTTATTTTTTATTTTGGGTATTTATATTATCCATGTTGTTAAGAAGTTTGTAAGAAATAAAGTCATGACGTGTAATAGACATTTATTACCTTATTATTTCAAATATGTGAAAGAGTGAGTTTCATGTTACTGCCTATATAACAAATTACCCTAATTGAAATTGATGTATAGAATTATTGTCCTGATAAGTATATATCACCGTTTCTGTTCCTACACTATCTGTCACACTGCCACTCGCACCTGAAAAAAAAAAGATGATTCTAATTGAAACCTGAAAACTGTTCAACTCACCAAATGACTCTTCGGGAATTTCTTCAAACATGCCTTCACCGGCAAGATTTTTATCAGTTTTGGCTGCCTGTAAAAAGAAAGTCAAATAAAAATAATGATGATACAAATTTATAATTCAGTCAGTCAAGATCGATTAACTATATTTCAACAAGATTATTCAACAGTCACGTAACATGACTGAAATTATTAATTTCAAATGAGTATGCTGATAGTTCGTCATGAGCCACCTCTGTAGCTTAACGGAATGCATCAACAAACCTTAATCAGTGATCAATCATAATTCAACGAAGTGTCAGAAATGACCATGAAACAAGTAGGTGACATACTCATTCTGAGAAAAAGGGAATTTTTTAGTTGTAATTCGTGAGCTTTTGTTGTATAAATTATGGAGCGGTTGTTAGTGAGAATTTTGTTCACACAAGTCGAAAGTAGACATTTATTCAACACCATTGAATATATTCAAAAAAGAGATTTTCATATTGCTGGTAACCTCTGAGTGTCATCCTCTTATTCTCTCTGATTGTTCGAGAATAGAAGTTTTCATTGCTTGCCAATGTTTTTGTATTCTCGAAATTGATGGTGTGTCCTGTTGCCAATATGTGTTGGAAAATGGAAGATGTGACTTTTCCCTTTACTGCGTGCGTGCATTGATTCACCTGTTGGTCTGGCCGATGTAAGTCACAGTCTTGACATGATACTTCATACACTCCTTGGGAATCCAGTGGTATCTGATCCTTCGGATTACGGAGCATGGACCTTATTGTACGTTCTGGTACGAACGATGTTGCTAAGTTATATTGGCAGAGAATTCTAATTTTTTCTGTGGTTCCTTTGATGTATAGTAGTATTGTTGTTATGACTGGTGTTTCTTGAGTTTTCTTCTGTTTATATGTGATCTTGGAAGCCGTTTTTATAATTTTCTCTGAAACCTCATTAATTTGTAGCGTTGTCTTGATGGTGTTCAAACATTGTTGCTTGTGTTGGTTGTCTGCCAGCCTCCTTGAACGTGTAATTAGTGTTTTTGCCACCGAGTGTACTTGTTTTGGGTGGTGGTGTGAATTTGCGTTCAGGTACCTATTAGTGTGTGTTGTCTTTGGATTTAATGTGTGGCCTAGTGTACCGTCAGGCTCTTTTATGATCAACTCATCGAGAAATGCGAGATGGTTATCTGTTTCAACTTCTTTCGCGAATGGATTCCATTTAAGTGATCTGGAAACCCTGAAAAGTTCCTGGTCCATGTGACACATGTTTTTGATGCTCAGTAACCGGCAGTACATTTTACAACCTTGTTTGCATCCTGGTATATCCTTCATTCAGAGCAAACTCGGGGTTTTTGACAATTTCTCTCGATAAAATATAAATTTATACATACAAATATGTCGACCTCTATGATCAATAATCTGAATCCAAATAAAGTTTCGGCGATATTCCAAAAAATATGGAGAAGGGATGTTTCGAAATAATTTTGAAATGATTTCTAAAATCATCCGTGAATTTCTTTAATTTTCTGACATGATATAGATGAACCATTCTTGAGCAAAAAATTACACAGTGCCTACCTCGCGAATGCCACTGTTTGAATTATACAGGGGTGTGAAGTATAGCATTTTGTCGATTTCTCCAATAATCAATAATTCTTTTGTAACGGAAAATAATATTGTTTCCTAGACAAACTTCGATGTTTTTCAATGACGAAATTTTCTGAAATGAGAATTCACGAATGTACAAAGGTTTCAACTCGTCCAAAATATTTGTATTTGTTTACTATTCATAATTTATATATTTAGAAATTCTATTAAGCACCAGGCTCACCTCGTCTCCACCCGATGTTTTGGAAAAATACAGGATGAAAACAATAACTTATTCTCAAAAAAGATGATATGCTGTTAAACAAATGTCTTCTGGAGAAGATTACAGCATCATTATGCGTATTAGTATAAAAGATATTTCTGTTATGCAGCATCGAATGTTTTCACATTTCATTCTAATAATAAAAGATGAAAAATTAGAGAGGAATGATATGCTTTGGTTTATATTCAGGTCTTCATAACTGCCATTGTCTTCAATAAATTGTGACCGCAACTGACATATATGAAATAAAGTAAGTACATAACATGAATTCAGCACGATTCCAAACATATGGTCTGATTCAGAGGAAACAGAAATAATGGCAAGTATCACAACAGCTCCTGCACTGAGTCAAATCAATTCAGCATGTACATTTTTTCCCATGCAACAGCCTTTTGGGCGATTCATATTTCGTTTTCCGAAACGTGTTACACCAGTTTCGGGGTTTTGCCCCTAGTCAGTGTAGGGTAGATGTTATATAGATATCACTGAATAGAGCATGTGACATTCTTACATAACTGGAAAAATCTCTTATCACATTCATTAAATCTGCAGGTAATTCAATTGCAATGAAGAATAAGAATGTAAGTGATTTCTATCACAATAAAGAATTAGACGTCAGAAGAAGTGTCATGCAGCCAAATTGACCACCTACATACCGCTGTTTTTTGAGATGTTATTTGAATTCATTGTGAGGAGTTTATTCATCAGCATGTCTCGTGGTTGCACTACGCAACTATTTCAAGTGCACCATCAGGAACCATTTGTTTTGGTCTATTTGCCACGTCCATTATTGAGTTTAGTAGGGAACTTGAGGAGTATCGATTGTAAGGGGTCATGTCGAGCGTGACCAAGATCATGGACGTGTGGCATTTCAATTGTTTTAGCAAAAAACTGAAAAATACTTTTGACACGTCCATTTCTTGCTTCCACTATCCACCTAGTTTTCGTCACTAACCAAGATTTATTCGCTTCCTCAGTGGAAACCTGTTGTTGGCCTTGTGGAACAATCACGAGAATATCATTTTGTATGCCAAGCTATGGCATACAATAATTACCTAACTTGCCATACCCTTACCCAGTAAAGATATGGCATCTCTATAACTCCGATCTACAAAAAAAATGGCACTTTCATTAAACCATCCCCTCATGTCTTCTAAGTTTCTTTCAAACTGATTCTCCAAATTTTTGCGTCATTGTTGCGAGCGTCTGAGAAATAGGGTCCTTGAATACTCAGTATATATTCATCTGGGCCTACAATCAACACTGGTTTCACCAGATGATGTCCCTTGTATCGGCAGAAAGATTGGCCAGTATCATTAAATTACAATTTTTATTTATGGCGGCGTATGAACCGTCGATGTGAATGATGGTCTTCAGGTTGTCTGAGGTCAGGTTATATAAAACATTGGCAAACTCACTCACATGCCTTCTAATATATAATTCCCTATCGATGACTGCAAATCCAATATTCGATGGAATGAATCTTTGCATCAAAGACTGTCTTACTTTAGAAATTGCTAGGCTGGTGGCCTTCATTTAATCATCAGACAGACCCTGGTACAATTTAAAGAGAAATGTCATAAGGTATTTTTTCCTTATATGTATATCTGTAACCATGTTTCCGTGAGACCATATCACAGAACATAAAAATACTACGAAATTGTTCTTTCGTTATAGAACTGATTCTCTAATTATTAGCAACATTTCATCAATGTTCAACACATCGGAATATGTTTGCTGTCAAAAACATTCATAACTCTTGACAGAAATCGAATGACATTCCAAGGACTGCTCTATTTTGGATATGGAATAATACAGTTACTTGCATAGAAAAGTAGTAGATACAAGTCTTGGAAACGAAAACGTTGTTATTTCAGTACAGTAAATTGTGTTTTGTTAATCTGATCATTAAAATTGCCTTTGGCTTTTTAAAAAACTTTAAAGAGCTACAAAAGAAATATGGCAGTTATCAATTTAAGTAAGTCATGTTTACTCTGCTGAAATTAAGTGTACTACTTTTCTATGCAAGTAACTGTACACAATTCTAGAATATACAGGGTGTAACATAAGTACGTTAAAATATTCAAGTGACGTATTCCTGAAACAATTTTGAGAAAAAAAGTCTATGTGAACTTGTGTCCGAAAATGATTCATTTCGGAGATACGGGGTGTTGAAATTGAATTTTTTTGTTCGCTTTTTGAAAATAACTCTTGCAAAAAATAAGTTATTTGCACGAGTTTTGCATTTCAATACTTTCTTAGACAAAGTACAGTGATTGATTCAGTGAAATTGAAGGAACACGGTCCGCTTTCATCAATACTAAACATTCTGTTTTCTTCTAACTGAAAGTATACTGGAGTGCCAAGTTTTGAGTTCCACTTAAAGATTTATAGTTAGCAGACAAGAGTAATTTAATTTTTTTCAAAATTTAATGGTCGGAAAAACAAATATTTACGTAAAAATATTTCGAAATAATAAAATTAAAATTATGAAATTACCTTGAATAAATATTTAAATTTTCAAAGGAACATTGCCACTTACTTCTCTGTATTTTTGCAAATATATTTTTAGAGGTTCGACATAATTGTCAAATCCTAGACTACTCATAGCAACTAAAATGTCTTCTCCATTAATAGTTTTTCTCTTTTCCATATGACAGCGGTCACTTGCTTCACTCGTTATGAAACTAATGAATTCCGACACACATTCCTGTACACACTCTCTAGCATCTTTGGCAATCTAAAAGAGAACTGGTGAATAAAGTGTGAAATAAAGAATTCAACCACAAAAGCAAAGAGTAAAGGTAATGCCTACTTTGTTAGTTACCTTTCCTGTCTCGGGAATGGCTTTTTTCATGATTTTTGCAACATTTGCTATAGGTAGGAAACGATCTTGTTCACGCAAGGGTGCTCCTATCTTTTCCCCATCATGATTCGAATCATCGGTGTTTTCAGCAGTGAGTTGATCATGTTCATCTGAAATACTATCACTATGTATTCACCTTTCCATAGAAATCAACAATTACTGTTACCATCCATTTCTTCAACATGGACCATGTACTGATCAGTTAAAGGAGTTAATGCATATGAATGTGTCATATCTTCCACTTTTTCCATCATCTGCTTTTTCTAATCAAAACAAATTTACCATTTTTCCACATCTGACAAGACTAAAATAGTATTTATGATTTTTCCAATCAAATGCCAATTAGGTTTGTTCTGGTTCTAACATCCGAAACTGTTTGGAAACTGCGCAAGACATGATGTGTACAAGCAAAAAATCTCAAACAGTCCGAAATAGTCTCGGACACTTGTTTAAACCAGAACGCTTTTGAGGAGACCAGGAGACCACTGTGCCACCTATCGTATATATGAAGAGATGAAGACAAGAAAATACTATTAATCATGTCCATTTTGTTATGTAGTGTATCCCTATAGTCAGTTCAAATGTTATCTACCCTCAATCATCAATTATTCAAATCAAATAAATAAAAAAACACCCTAGTAAATAGCCAAAACAAATTTCCTCACGAATGCGCATGAGCAACGAGAACAGTTCTCAACAGTTCAGCCT
>WOGO01008889.1:0-10435 GCA_015342085.1 Leptinotarsa defecta
CAGGACTGATGGAAATGCTCAAAATGCACCTACCACCTGAATGGGGTTGGCCAAAGTGATATACA
This sequence comes from Leptinotarsa defecta, assembly GCA_015342085.1. NCBI lineage: Eukaryota > Metazoa > Arthropoda > Insecta > Coleoptera > Chrysomelidae > Leptinotarsa > Leptinotarsa defecta. Next base: position 66 of record WOGO01008889.1, read on the forward strand.
CTGTCCGACACTCGCGATGGAACACCCCATATTTAGGTAAAACATATTACGGCGCAAAATAGTTCGCTTCCAATATCTGAACCCCTTCATTCTATCTGGAGAGTACTCTCAGATATGAAAGATACAGATGCTGGGAGATGCTATCATCCAATTTGAGTCTATCTGAGGAAAATGTCACAGCACCTTATTCTCAGATTGTCGAAATAGTGTGAAACAGTGTATGAAAAATTATCGATGGCGTCATCTATTATAACTGAAAAAAATTATCTGTAAAACTAATTCTGGTTGCTGAACATCCAAATTTTATCCAAACCAGAAGTGAGAGCCCTCGATTAATAAGCAAAAACTGCTGTTTATTTTTTGTGTTGTTTTCAGGTTCGACTTGTAAGTGTTATTAATGTTCAAGTGTTTGAAGATGTTTTTTTTGTTTGGTCTCGCAATATATATAGCAAACGAGAACGAATATAACCAAAACACAATAGATAAATTGGAAAATAGATTCAAACAAAAAATACAGCACAAGGATCAAAGTACTCCAACAGATAAAACATTACAAAGATGGACTGCAATCACATACATAGGTCACCAAACAAAAAATTAACAAACATCTTCAAACCCTTGAACATCAACATAACTTGAACAGCTATGAAAAAGAATAAGATAAAAACCTGAACGGAGAGTACAGCATACAATGCTCGGACTGCCACAAATTCTATATTGGCGAAACCAAGAAAAAACTGATCCAAAGGTACGACGAGCACAAAACGTATACATAAACCCATTAACATATAAACCAAGCCTCGCCACACACGCCATACAAAACAAACATAACTTTTCCCTGCCAGAAAACATCAAACTCATAAAACAAGTCACATCTGGAAAAATCTAAACATCCATAAATACAAAAGCCATCATTCACTTATCGAAGAATAAATACAAATGAAAACACAACAATACCTAACATTCAATATACTCCACAAAACAATATACATTTCTAGAAGCAATGAACCTGGAAAGCGAATACACCAACAAAAAATTACCTGATGTAACCCAAGTACCGGCAAAATTAGTGAAACATCCGGATGAAAGAGAAGGATAGTAGGCTAAAATTTGATGAACACCTTAAACAACTGAAGAGTAAGATCTCCTCCGGATGTTAAGCAGTTAGAGTGTTTTCAAATGAGTTGGATTTCCATGTCGCAAAGACCGTTTACCATGCACTTATTGAATCTCGACTACGTTATGGTTTGGGGAGCATGCAGTTCATCTCTTCTCTCTTCTCTCTTCTGTATTGATATTACAGAAGAGGGCACTAAGATGTCTCTGTAAAGTCAAACCCAGAGAATCGTGTAGGAATTTGTTCACTGCCAATAAAATGTTAACAGTCATCGCACTTTTTATCTTAGAGACGGTTTGCCTTATTTACAAACATAAATCGAAGTTCATCTTTGCTTCTATTCCTTATGCTACTCGCAATAGTAATTATACCTTTAGACTTCCCATCCCAACTTCGAATTTAATCAAGGATTCCATATACTATAATGGTGGTAAATTGTTCAATCATTTACCATTAGAGATAAGATCTGCAAATTTAAGCAAGATTCATTTCAAAAAGGCGGTGAAGAACCTACTTGTTGATAGACCCTATTATAGTTTGAAAGAGTATTTTAGCAAATTCTTTTAACAATATATTAGCACTTTATTCTTTGTACTATCACTCTATACATGGTGGTATTTCATCTATACATTTTTAGAACTTTTTTTATATTCTAGTAATCTCAGGGCACCACATAATTTTTATTTAGTGAAACTGCTGTTATTCAATCCGATCAAATGATTTTTGACAACAATTCAGCAAGTAAGTGAATTATTCTATAGGTGTATCTGTGTACCGAGTGCGATTTTTTCATTAAAAATTAACGTTTGTTTCGGTATTGCAATTAGTATTAAGATTAATTTTGTTTCGGTTGCCAAGCGGTTGGCAAACAATATTTCAATAGAGGACCACACACATTTCTTATGAGAAATGGCGTGCCGTGAATTTTGCCGAAATTTCGATATGTTGTAGTCCTTGATGTGCTGATTAGAAGTGTCCACAGCCAAATCTCAAAAGTATACAGTTTTCGAGATGTGAACCTTTGAAAATAGATTTTTTCCATTTTTTGCGGCATTTGCTCATCAATCGGAGAGCTCTCCCTTCTGGTTGGGATAGAATATGGATGTTCGGCACCCAGAGCCAATTTTACCAGTTATATTAGATGACATTATTGAAAATTTTTCTTTTCATACACTGCTCCGCATTATTTCGATAAATCTGAGAATATGGTGCTGTGACATTTTCCTCAGAGAGGCTCACAATGGATGATAGCATCTCACAGCCAAACGAATCCGTGAAAATGTCTGCATCTTTGATACCTGATAGTACTCTCCAGATAGAATGAAAGGGTTCAGATATTGGAAGCAAACTATTTCGCCCCCTAGTATGTTTTACCGTGAAAATGTGTTGCTCCATCGCGAGTAGCGGGGAGTTTATATCACTTTGGTCAACCCCATTCAGGTGGTAGGTGCATTTGCAGCATTTCTATCAGTCGTGATAGTTTCATCATTCTACCTCAATTATTACGGAAGATACGGGGGTGATTCCATGAGAAGTGAGACAAATTTGGATTTTTCAGGACTGAATTTTTTTCAGGGAAAGAGTGTATTCGTAGCAAGTTGGTAGTCCTAATCACGAATCTGAAGAAAGTTTGAGCCTATTTTGCCCCGTTGTATATTTTACCGAAAAAATGGGGTATTCCATCGCGAGTGGCTGGCAGTGTATATCACTTCAACCAACCCAATTCAGGTGGTATGTGCATTTTGAGCATTTCTATCAGTCCTGAGAGTTTCATTATTTTACCTTGATCATTTAGGAAGATACAGGGGTGTCTCCATGAGAAGGGAGACATACTGTTCATTCGCAAAGAGCGATAAACGGCATTAAACATTGATGAGGGCTTGTCTGAAAGAAATCAAATGAACCTTGAAACTTTTGTTTTTTCTGTATGTGAATGATCTTCTCAACTACATATAGGAGGGAAGGTTATTCATGTATGCAGATGACATAACGTTCGTTTTCAAGTAATGTTCTGTAGACAAAACAGTATCTAAAGCTCAAACTATCTTTAAATAGTTTTCTTATAGTACTCGTCCAATAATCTCTGGAAGAATACAACTAATACAGAGATCATGAAATTCACTAAATAATAGAAGAGAAAAATTTCAATGACCATAGTTTGCAGCCAACAAACACACTTTGTTTTTAGGAACTGCTTTTGATTCAGAAATTCAATGGACTGAGCAAATCGACACAGTTTGTCGTAGGCTCAATAAAACATGCTCACTAGGCTATCCATGATACTCGATCTTGAGTTTGATGAGTCATTCAAACATTAAAAAAATGTTTTGACTTCCACAAGTATGTATTTATTTATCCAACATTCTTGTATATTATATAAATACACAAAAATGAAACAGAGTTTGGAATGCATTCCGATATAAACCGATATGAAACAAAAAAACAATGTCGTTTCTGTCAACCAACGTTTAGTCAAATGTACTATAAAAAATCACCGGAAGCCTGCCTAATCAAGTGAAAACGCTATTAATTGAAGAATTGAAAGCAGTGTTGGAAAATTACTTCCATGAAAATGTTTTTATCATTTGAGCCAACAATAAGTTACGATCGTGAACATTGTAATTGATGACATGAAAGGAAGAAAATGTATCTATCTCTCTGTTGGTTGCATAATTTTTTTAATTTCGTTTAGAATACCATTGTACACGTTGCCAATTTGATAACTGAAGGACCGTTTAAAGAATTCATGATTCATGAATCGGTGATGTTAAAATACCTTTAAATCGAATATTGATAGTATAATCATCGGTTCGAAATTATTATATTTCATATAAGTAAATCGGAATCTTCGTTATGATTATTCTATGAAATAAACACGCTGCATGCAACCGCTTACGCATTGCCATTTAACCAACCCGTTTCAACCAATTTATTGGAAATACTTTCTCGCCTTCGAACCCCATGAATGAGACGTAAACATGAATTCTGAATCTTTTGGATTTTTTGCTCATATGCTTTCGTTAAGCAGGGACCGTACACTGAATCAGCAAAATCGTGGTAGACCAAACTGAACTATCACATAACATTATTTTTGTTGCTTTTGTAAGAAAATTTCTATTTCCATAAATAATCTTAAAAGTTCCATAAGCCTTTTGAATAAGTTTCTTCATGTTGGTTTCGAATATTAAATTTCTTTCGAGAATATAGTCCCAGACTTTTCGCTTTATCTACAGTGGACAGGTCCTTGTCAAGTATTTTTATCAAAACCCTTCACTTTTTTAGGTTGTTAACTAGACAATGATTAGTTGCAGTTTCAACAAAATTATTGATGTCTTTATTAACTTATGCACAAGCCTTATCAACGTCTTCAGGTTTGAAAGAGATATAGATCTGTATGTCGTATAAATGAGAAGAACAATGCCCAAGGGAGTTTACGAGCTGGCTGGTATAAATAGGAAAGAGTATAGTGGACCTAGGATTGAATCTTGTGGCACTCCCGACTTTAAATAAAACGCGTGAGCTGTAAACAATATTATGGAAACAGACAGTTGTACAAAACACTTTGTATGATATTTGTGTTGAAATATTCGCAGAAAACTGGAATTGTCGAAATGCGTTTTTTGGCTCTACCGCCTCCATTTCGGATGATATTGGAAAAGTCAGATGAACTTTCAATACTGTTTCATATTTCTTATGATGTGATATGAACCAATTTGCAATGCGACGTTTCGTTTATTAGATTTCTATATCAACCTTTTTCATAGATTTTGTAGCCACAGCAATAACAAATTCAGGCATGTATTATAATACATTTCCCATCATTTTTTTTCGAAAAAACATCATCAATATTTGTGTAGTCTTAAAAAAGGAGAAACCAATATACTACCTGGGATGAAAAGTCTCGGGACTAACACATAGATGGCGGTAGTCTCATGACATTCACCGCTTTTTCAGTTAGCGGTTGCAATTTCACGATACTTCACTCATAAGTTTGTGCTAAGTTATTGTGCTAAGATTGACACACTACTTTTGTTATTTTCGAAACAATGGATCAAAAACAATTTCGTGTACAAATTTCACACTGCTTCTTGCTGATTTCAAACGTGGTCGTAGAGACATCGATGCTACAAAATGCAGTGGACGTCCAAATGAGGCAGTTACACCAGAAAACTTAAAAAAAATTTCACAAAATAGTTTTGAATGATCGAAAAGTGAAGTTGCATGAGTTAGCTGACATTTTGAAGGTATCAAAAGAAGGTGTTGACTTCATATTGCATGAACATTTGACACTGTTAACTAAAACAAAAACGTCTTGATGATTCTGAGCAGTGTTTGGCCATGTTCAAACATAACAAACCAGAATTTCTGCATCGATATGAAACTTGGATCCATCATTTCACTCTGGAATCAAAACAATCATCATCGGAGTGGACAGCAACTGGTGAACCTTTTCCAAAGCGCAAGAAAGCACAATAACCTGCTGGAAAGAGTATGACCTCGGTATTTCGGAATGTGCGTGGTGTAATATTCATCGACTATCTTGAGAAGCGAAATACCATCAACAGTAAATATTATACAGCGTTATTAGAGTATTTGAAGGCATAAATTGCCGTAAAACGACAACATTTTAAGAAAAAGAAAGTGCTGCCTCATTAAGAAAATGCACAGTGTCACAAATCAATGAAAACAATGGCAAAATTACATAAAATGTGCAGCAACTACTGGGTGTTCGCAGACTTCAAAAAATGCTCTCCGGCAAAAAAGTTTTTGCTCGAACCAAGAGGTTATTGCTGATACTGAGGCCTATTTTGGAGCAGAAGATAAATAAAGAAGAGCGGCGCTTGATGGATATTATTTTTATGAATAACGCCAATTTTAAAGAATAAACGCGTTTTACTTCTCAGGCCCGGGACTTTTCCAGCCCAGGTGTTACGTCGCGTATTCTCTTCGATCTCACTGAAATCGCTACTGTTTAGAATGATGTTTTGATTCGAAATAAAAATGCATCATTATTCAAAATATCATATATTAATTGTTGGTAATTGAATTGAAGGTTGTTGCCTCATTTTCGTGAGGTTATGTGAATCAGTGACGTGTAGCTACCCGTTTCTCAACACGGTCTGTTATATCTGTTCATTGTATTGGTGAGTTTCATTCGACTCACAGATTTATTTACGTTGGATCAATACAGTTATGATATAGTGATTGAAATCGTGAGAATAATGCACAACTAGGACAGTCACATAAGATTTGAAAATGAGAATGAAGTTAATTTTATGGCTGCCAAATTCATCGTTGTGGAGAAGAAGTGTTTTATCGCTTTCTTTCCGTGGCTCAGCCTTCAATTTTTCCATTGTTTCATCTATTTGGAGGAAATAATGGAATCAATTTGTTCAGCAGTTGTGTTTTCAACAAAATGTAAACAGTTGAATGAATTATAATGATCACTGCTTGAATACTGAAGTAAACTTATATAGAGATTTCCTTTCCCTTCATAAAAGGATTATGAGTTGTAATTAATGAAATACATTATTTTATACTGGCTTCTTCACAACAAAAAATTTTTAAAATTCATTAGGAATCACTCCTCAAGTTGGTACCATTATTTTCAACATGACATTTGACTTGAAACATTCTGTCTCAAAAGTTGCCCTTCTTTCATATAATACTGTGACTGAACCACATGGTCTCAATCTATAACATGTATTTCGTTGGTTACACTGATCAATAAAATTTTAACTGTTTTTTGTCACATGAAAACTTATATCAAATTTTGAATCTACTAGGGTCACTAATCAATATTGTATCAATGAAAAAAATTGACACAACAGTTTTTGTCTTGACATCAAAGCATATATTATGGTGAAAATTAAAAAAATCAACTATACTCAGAGAATTTATTACTTACTGTACTATAAATATTTATGATTTTCGTGAATATTTGTCTTCTGGTAGGTCCCTCCTGAGTTTCCAACAATAATCTGTTAGCATTCCTGGGCTCCATTTCCATTGATAACGCTTCTCTATTAAGTAAATGTCCTGATGGAATATCTTCCCTCAATCGTCACTCACAGCACCCAAATCTAGATGAGTTACTAACGAAACTATCTTTAGTTTATTGTATAAGTTTGAAAATGTCCGTATAGGACGAAACTGCAGTAACGTTAGTTACAAATAAAAGTGGTTAAAATATAGAAAGTTTCATTTCTCTTTCATTCATTAAACTTCATTCCTTTAATCTAAACCTCAAAAGACAAATTCAAATCACGTACTGAATCGTTTGAATCACTTTGTGTTTGCGGTTCATAACTTGGGTCACTATCTTCATATTCCTCATGCGAACAAGTTCTTTCGGGCTGAAATCCCGACTTTCTGATCGATTTGGATGCTTCGCCACAAGCAGTTCGGGACTATGTAGGATGGGTCTGTTGGCCGAAGATAAGTTTGGATACTGGATAGTATGTTTCGACTTCGTTGTAATGCCTTTTATTTTTGTTTGACTCAAATAAAATTCCAACCTAATAGGAGTCTCACACATATTACACGAAATTTATCTGGGAGCCAGAATTTATCTTGATGCTGCATAGTGAAACCAAAATATTCTTAAACGCACTGTTCAATTAATGGGGTGAAATTTCGACGCTGGGACGTAAAAGCTGATTCTTCATACACATAACAAAACTGTCAGGGTTAGTAGAATACTTTCGTTGCATATTTGCGATGTACCTAATGTACCTAACGAAAATAAAATGTATGTTGGCTGATGCAATAGTTATAAAGCCGCCTAAATGACGTATATTAGGTCAAAAATGAATATATAGCTGTCACAAAAAACTGGATGTGATTGAAACAAAATTATTATATATTTATAATTGGGGTAGGCTAACATAAACAAAAGACATCACAAAATTCATATGACAAACACACTGTGGACCTGTGTTATTAGCCTATTAAGTTTTATATAAATCAAATATTACAAATGTACTATGTCCCCGTTTTTGATACGGTCTGTTGCCTGACAAGTTAGTGATCATAAACAATTTTTCCTAAATTCATAACCTCAAAAGATCTTCAGATGATGTGGTGCTGCAGGTTTTTCCGGGTTTTCCTGCAGCTGAAAAAGCAAATGCGCCACTGGAATCAATGAAGTCGCCCTGGAGTGCCAATTAATTTTTGTTGTTGTTTTATAATTTGATAATTTGTATTGAAAAGTTATTTATTTTTCAATTATTGATTGTGATTATTGAGAACGAGAACAATTCAACCAAGTTTATATACAAGAAATTTGTCGTAAATTTTTCTATATTTCAAACGTTATAAAAAAGTGCCATTTGATATATTTTACAAAACACATCTAAAAAATTACAATTTAATAAACAACCACGAAGAAGTATATGATAGCTTATGAATGGACTGGCCCGTTACTTGGTACTATCCTTGATAATAATCAAACAAATTGAATGTTCGTGAAAATTGTTCAATTATTATCATGGATATTTGATAGCTCTCAAAATTTTGAAGTGAAAAGTGAGTATCAGCGATAAGTGTCCCTTGCTTAATAAATTATAATATCAATGTATGAAAAAAGTAAAAAATCAATCACGACTGAAATGTTTCCTAACCAAATGCTATCCAAAACCTTGGACACAAAAACTGGAAAAATTTAATTTTCGGAAAAGTGATCTCTATGTGCAGATGTATTAAATTCCTGTACGGCTTCCGTGGAATGAGTTTTCATCAAAAACGGTAATTTAATCAGTAATGGTTTATGGGGGCAATAAACGTAAGATTAACCGTACGAATAAATGACGTTGAACCCCAATTCTAGGGTAGAGCAATAATCTAACGTTTATCGACCCTCAAATACACGAACTTACACGGCATAACGAAATAAATAACTTGTTCTGATATAAAAAAAATATAAAAATATTTGACAAAAGCTGCACACGAATTTATCACTTTTCCGTGAATGAAAATTTTTACTATTTTTCATTTGAATTTTTTTTGTACGGCGAATGGTTATGAATACCATCTTGATTTATGAAAGAACTTTGGACAAATTACGCCTCCCCCTCCCAATTGGATTATTGTTTTCACATTTCTGCAATTTTTAAGTGTGTCATGTACAATTGACGGCATAAGGCTGTTACATTTTTTCTAGCAATCAAAAACATAAATTTTGTGAAGGTATCATTTGAGCTTGCGCTTTAGTAGCATAGTCCTTCGTTTCAATTCTCTCTATGTGGCTTGTTAACACGGGCTTTTGTTCAAAATTGGGTTCATTCATAAACGTGATCTACATCAAGAGCCACATAATCACTCTGGTACCACTCTAAAATTTCATCACCACTTTTGTGGAACGATTTATCTTTTGCCTCAGTTTCAGCAATAACTCGCATTCGGGCGAAATTTCTTACCGTTGAGCATTTTTTTGAGGTCTACAGACAGTAATCGCTAGGAGACAAATCTGGCCAATATGGTGGATATGGGTGCAATTCGAAGTTCAATTCATATAGTTCTGCCATTGTTTAGATTGACTTGTGACACGCGCGTTGTCTCGTGCTTTTGGGGGCTTTGGACGAGGTTCACCGGTTGCCCTCCACTCAGATGACGTTCGTTTTGATTCCGGAGTGAGGTGATGGATCTATATTCCATCCCTTGTCACATATCGATGCAAACATTTTGGTTTGTTATGTTTGAACATAGCCAAATACTGCTCAGAATTATCAAGACTTTCTTGTTTTTGATCAACAGAGAGCTCGCGCGGCACCCACTTTGAACAGAGTTTCCTCATAGTCAAATGCTCCTGCAATATAAAGCCAACACGTTCTTTTGATATCTTCACAGTATCAGCCAACTCACGTCACTTCACTTCTCGATCATTCAAAACGATTTTGTGGATTTTTTATTGTTTTCTGATTTTACTGCCGCATTTGGACGTCCACTGCGTTCTGCATTATCGGTGTCTCTACGACTTTTGAAGTCAGCAAATCAACGTTTAGTTGTTGTTTCTGATGGAGCGAAGTCCTTTTAACACTTTTCAAGGCATTGCTCTGCTTAACAGTATTTTTCCCATCAAGAAGCAGTTTAAAATGAGAACACGAAATTGCTTTCAATACATTATTTTAAAAATCACAAAAGTACTGTCACTCTTAGCACAATAACTCGAAAATTTATGAATAGAATATCATGAAATTTCAACAGCCTTCTTTTGAAAGTTATTATCAACTGAAAAAGTGGTGAATGCAATAAG
>WOGO01008890.1:0-10435 GCA_015342085.1 Leptinotarsa defecta
TCCCCCTCGAATCAGCAATTGACGGGTTCGAGCGATTTTCCACATTTTCATGTTAACGCCGGAAAATCGAGGTGTTAAGTTTTCGTTGGACCACACTACAGTTCAGTGGTACACAATATCAAAGTCGATGAGAAAACAAATGAAATGCTTAGCTTGTCTTCACAGTAGATTTATTATACAAGTTTAAATATTGCAATTACGTCAGTAACCCTTATTGTGAATAGTCGATTTCACCATCAGATGACAAATTCACGAAGAAACGTATTTATTCACTACAGAATAATTGTTCTATTTTTGTAACTGGCATTTGCACTTCTGAGTTTTTTATCGGAGTTTATTGTATTCGTTTGAAAATGTCCGTATAAGACGAAACTGCAGTAACGTTAGTTACAAATACAAGTGGAATAAAAACATTGGAAGTTTCATTTTTCAATTTTTATGATGATCTTCCACCACGTGGTAACAGCTACATCCATCAATTTATGGAAAAAAAATATCAATAAGGTATTAGTAGAGGAATGTATTCCAAATAATAGAAGTATTTCTGAACGAAACACAGCAAAGATTATTACATTTCGGAAAATAAAACCGTTAATAATCTCATGCGCTTATTACTCACGACAGATGTTTTTAAACGCTACAGCGAGTGAGAACTAAGCCATCCTTTCGACTTTTAAAATAGGAGAGATTACACCCACATGTTTTGGCAACGTTGTAAATCGTAAAATTCAGTTTTTTTTCTTGTTATCATATATTTTCACGTAATGAAGAAGTTAACAATTACATTTTTCAATGCAACTTAGTGAACAGTGAGAACTACGTCCTTTGGAATAATTCTTCATGTTTTCCGTTTCCCTCTTCTGGAGCCTGGTAGGCGTACATTCACTTATCTAAATTGCACTATTGTGTCATGCACCTGTTGAATTTTAAACTCTCTTACGAGACTCTAATCGAGGAAGATAAGCTTTAGCCAATTGCCAATTCAATTTGAGATTAAATATTATGCCATATCCAAATTACACCCCACCTGTCAACAATCAAATGAGAAAAACTAACGAAAATGGTTACTCTTGGTATGAGTGCAATTGCTGTCCTTATGGCTACCACATCGACCTCGATTTCGTACGATACTGTGAATCAATTATTAAAGAGGCTGATAATCGTACAGGTTCAATCAAGAGAAGAAAGGACAGAAGAAGGCAGAGACAGTCCATGGAAGTATTGCTGGGACTAACACCTCCTGTCCTAGCAATTTTGGAACAGAGTTACAAGCCTATAGAAGAGCAGGATTCTTCGCCCTCCAGTTTATTATCGCCACCACTAAATTCAAATACCCAACAAAGCAAATATGTATATACTTCTGATGGATTTGACGATGCCGTGTCTGATTTTGAAAGGACTCTCCATAGATCTAAAGATACCTTGTCTAATAATCTTCCCGATGTTACTGCAGTTTCTGGAATTCTACAAAGAGGGCTCTCTATATCGTCCGATTCTTCAAGCTCAGACTCGAGCAATGCAGCTTTGCCCCTAACACACATGGTGTCTACTAAGGATGATTTTGATGAGGACACTTACGGACTGAGTCCTTTGGCATTACAGAATATCAGGGAACAAATGGCTTTGAGCCTTGAGAGAACGAGGGAGTTGGAAGAGCAAGTAAAACTTCTACCTGAATTGGAATGTCAAATTTCTTGCCTAAAAGAGGAAAATCGAAGTTTGCTCCATCGTTTGAAAACCCAAGATTCAACAGGTATGAATTCTTTAAATATTAATTACATTCAACTAGCTCAACAAAGTACACAATTTATCAAACCACCTCAGAAAGATATTGGCATCACGTGTGGTGTTTCAACCAGAGATGTGAGTAGTGGACATCAGAATCCTAGTACAAAATCTGTTTCGACAGGAACCATAGATAATGAGCTTGGTGACAAATGGTTCAAAGAAAAAGTTCAATTTTTAAATGCTCAAAATTCATTGTCTAATCAAGTTTATAAAAAATTAACAGTTGCTAGAGAAACCCAGACAACATTACCAAAAGATAAAATAGATGTAGGTATTCAGTTCCAAAATGAGCAAGCGCAACTATTAAAACTGACAGAGTCTACTCAAACAGATGAAATAAAGAGAAAAGTTGATCATAAAGGAATATTAGCGAAAGTTTTAGTATCAGATAAATTGACACAGAAATTTATAGAATGCTCTTCGGTAGGATGCTCAGATGATACTATTGATGAAAACATTTGTGTGAAATGTAACGCAATTAAAAAGTCAATAGGTGTTGGACCCGAGAAAAATGACACTCATACTATGCCAATATCGCTAGCTTCGTTAACCTCTAGGAGCAAATCTTTCAATTTGGGAGAGGATAAACTGAATCTCACCTCGAGAACACGTAATGCATCATCACAATATGAAATAAATAGTATAAATAGATCTTGTCAGTCAGATATCAAAGTGAAATCTTCTACAAAATCTTGCCAGTATGATCTTAAATCTTGCGATAAGAACACACAGTATGAAAAGTACACTCTTTCCAAGTATACCGACACAAAAGACTTCGCCGTACAAATTAAGCATGTTGGGTGTGAAGCAAAAGAAACTAAAATAAAGACATCAGATTTTGGCTGCAATGTTGCCGAGGTATTAGTTTGTGCAAAATGTGAAAAAGACAAGGAGGAAGCTAAAGAAATCCACAAGAAAGAAGAAGGGAGTCCAACACCGTCTAGGATTCCTAGACCTCAAATACCAACGACTCCTGTGGAAATTAGAAAATTCAGGAGACAGGATACGTACACCAAGGTGTATTCACCTCCTAGTGAAAAACCTTCTCCCATATCTAAGCTGTCAGATCTAGACCTGTCTCCTAAAGATATGTCAAATGGAATCCGTTCCTCTGAAGACCTGCAGATTCCATCGATAGCAGAAGCACCAGTATCTCGGCAATATAGTACTCCCGCACTAATTGAAGCTAAGGTTCATGAATACAAACTACCCACCTCCGACTCTGCTATTTTTCAATATATTGAACCAAGCCAGAGTAGGCAGAAGGTCGCCCCCAGTAAAGAAATGCAGGCTGCCATGAAAGTACTTAATGACTCTTTGCTGAAAAACTCCTCCAAAAACGTCAAAAACCACAGTGCTATAAATATCATTCAAGAAGAGTGGTTCAGGATTTCTAGTTCACCGGTAGCGAACCCACTTGATGTTGAGGACTATTTGGATGCCTTGGAAGACCTCTCGAACCTGCTGTTGGAGTATGTGGTTAACCTGGTTGATGCCAGCGGAAACACAGCTATGCACTATGCTGTTTCACATGGGAACTTTGACGTTGTTTCCATTTTACTAGACTCGAAGGTTTGTGACGTCAATAAGCAGAACAAAGCTGGCTACACGTGCATCATGTTAGTTTCTTTGGCCGAAGTGAGGTCACAAACTGACGCCAACGTTGTCAGGAGGCTTTTCCAGCTCTCTGATGTTAACATTCGTGCAAAGCAGCACAGTCAAACAGCCTTGATGTTGGCAGTCAGTCATGGCAGGTTGGATATGGTGAAGCTGCTATTAGAAGCAGGAGCTGACATCAATATTCAGGACGAAGATGGCAGTACCGCATTGATGTGTGCTGCTGAGCATGGACACATTGAGATTGTCAAGCATTTTCTGAGTCAACCAGACTGTGATTCCACCATAGCAGACGTTGATGGGAGTACGGCGCTTAAAGTTGCAATGGAAGCTGGTCATCGGCATATCGGAGTCTTGCTTTACGCCCACGAAAGAACCCTTCAGAAGGTCCACGGTGTGAAGTTGAAGAAGACCAAATCATCAAGTAGCGTTAAAATATCTTCTCCGTTATCTGTTAGAAGTAGTCACCGTGTCTTGACGGAAAATAAAACTAAGTAATTGTTAAATATTTTTTGGTAGAGGGAGATCTGTACGTTTCGTTAATGTTTACTGTTGATTCTGATTCATATGTTGAAAATTTCAATTGATATGTTTATGAAACCAATTAGTACTCCCAGTTTGACGATTGAGTTTTGAAAAATTTAAATCAACTGAGTGTAATACTTTGATTTGAGTATGATTTTATAGCTAAGGAAGCAACTAATAGATGACCACTGTGATAATGAATGAAAATGTTCATCCTCATTTGTGGGTTGGCCACGTAGTAAAGTTTTCAACTAATCCGGGTTCATATTTGAAATATTTGAATGGATCGTTTTATGAACTCTTATTTATATTACTTACACTCAGTATGATTTATTTTAATAACTGTCAATTAAAAGTAAATACAGAGCCCAAACACAATGTACTTGTTATAGTGAGGCTTTCAATCTGCCATAGGTCCCGTCAGTGGTACTAGGCTAAACCACAAATGCATTGCTAAGAAAACAAGGCAACCACATCTCCCTTAACATTTTGCAAAACTAATATCACAACACGAATCAAAAAATGTTTCAGGTGATATTATTTTTTTCTGATTCAGACTTTGCACTTCAATTGGTTTTAATTTGTTCAGTTGAACCATTCCCATGTTTGGAATCTCAGAACTAACATTACTAAAAATTTAACAAAGCTAACACAGTTATTATTGAAATTACAGTTAACAAAGTCATTACAATAATTTTTTTTTGTAGACTTGCCTGTGCTTTTGGGAATATTATAAAATGAATTTAAGAAGTATTGTCCAAGAAAATTTCTATATTGTATTAAATGTTAATACGCATGAGTTAGAAGCTTCTTCGTTACTGCTCTATATGATTGTGCTCAACATATTATTATATTTAAAGGTATGGTTGTAATTATGGGTTCCTATATAAAAAATTGTGATGAATGTTTTTTGTTAACTTGACCTTCGGGTGCCAAATTGTTGTCTATTTGTTATTGTAGTGAACCCTCGATTGAAACTCTGTCCTTTATCAATTGTAGTCCTATTCACTGTATTACATAAGTTACGTTTTGTTAAATATACCTAAATTTGTTACCGGTTTCACTCTAAAATAAAGATATACAATTCCAAAAAAAATATAGCTGAGTAGGAATTTGAAAAATGATCTTTGTATACGGAAATCCTCTATTGAGAAAATGTTTTATAAAAAGTGTTTGCATTTATCCACAGGACCAATTTTTTCCAAGCTGTTTCCTTCTTGTCGATTATCTGACTGTCCTACATTGACAGTGATTTTTACAATTTATTTTGTATGTTTTGTAATTTCAACAGGAGATTATTAGTGTAAATGGATGGAGGAGTTTGTGAAAGACATATTTTCCTAATTAACCATTCTGGTTGATTTCAATGTGAATTGAAACTCCTTCATTCTTTGTCTATCCTAATCGTATTAAATAATTTAATAAATAACAATGACTGACAAAGTAGCTTTCACTGAAATAATGAATATTTCATTTCAATATTTGATCTTTCATCATATTACATTATCAGTTTGATAATGGAATAATACACATTACGCTTAGGTGAGTTCATATTTATAACAACTTAAAAGAAACACCAGTGGTCCAAGTATATCTTAGATTAGAATATCATTTTGTGCAGCTTCATTTCAAAGGCAGTGAGACTATATCGAAAACCTTGCTTATTTTGTAGTTACATTCTTATATCGAGAAGAAAACTGCATAGAAACCACAGACATATCAGTATCAGTACTTGTACCAGTTTCATGGTTTAATCTAAGGCTAGCAATGTTTTTTTTTCCTAAAAGTGTAAGATTTAATTTTTTGAATCCACATTTCGAAGTAGCTTCAACTGTCTTATTTATATTTCAACCTTATTCACCCATTCATGTTTATTTCGATTGTTAACTTTTTAGCATTGAATAAAAATGTTTTTATTTCATTCATGTTTTCTTAGGGGGGGGGAATATATACATAATAATAAACAAGTAGTCATAAACTGAAAATACAATATTCCTACAGTGATATATCAAATTTTTATAATGGTAAATTTTTCTGAAATATCGAGTTAAAGAAAAGAGGTATCTTAGAACCTATGAGGATGAATACCTTTCTTAAATTTAATTTTTTCTGAGGGAACATATTATTTGAAATAAATTTTGAAACAGTTCATTTCCCCTCAGGACTGAAAAAAAACCCTTATTTATTTATTTTTTTGGTTCCTCTTGATGGATTGACAAGAAAAAAGATGGGTTAGAAGAAGATCAGGGCTTTAATTTAGTATTATTGGTGAGTTTATTTGAAACACTTTTTCCTTTCCAGAACAAAATTGCATTGCACCACTATAAGTCGTATTCAATTCCTGATGATGGTAACGTGGTTAGCGAAACGCGCGTCTAGAGTCATTTTGTTCTGGTGAGAAAAACGTGTTTTTAATACACTCAGTTCACACCAGAGGTTCCATTTTCCACTTCTTACATTATCGGTGAAGCCAAATTATCCAAGAAGTTTCTCAAAAAAATAAAACTTACTCATTCCCAAGGTAGTAAAAAACATTATTTCAGCAAATTATGGGTTTTTTATTTTGAAATAATCATCTTTTAAACGATCTGATAATACTCTGTGATCCTTTAATTTCGTGAGCATGTGTACGTTACGTATAAAATGAATTAGCTTGCTCAACGAAATGAATGAGTTCCACTCATGAAGCAACCTCTCGATCGGAATCGATTCCTCATTCAGAGGAGGATGGGTGTTCTCTGCGTATCATCTGGCACCTACTAGTCGTCGCACGTTAAAAGGTAAGACCACATTAATCCATTGGTCGCACAAGTCGCTTGAAGAATTTACGACTCGGAGGGTTACCGTTTGTAGAAGGACGATGGCTAATTAACAGAAAAATTCCATCATAAACCATTTTTTTCAAAGAATGTATTAGACATATTCCATTCAATGAATATATTTTAAAAATTCATCTACAAATGTGATAACTATGATTCATATTTATAAACTGCTGAATAACCTATTACCAATCTATTTGAATAAGTTTGTAATTCATGATACTCAAATCCATAACTACTATTCAAGAAAGAGTCAATAAATACATTTAGCATAGGTACATTATTTTCAACTCACGGAGGTAGACCTTCAACTTTAGTAGCCTCACACAAATGATTTATATTAACTTTATTTTGTATTAGAACCTTGATAATAAATAAATCAAATATAATATGAGTATGTATGGTCACATATTTTTCTTTTCAAGTTTTTGTGCATTCTAAGTTGATACTATTATTACATCGAAAATGTTGTAGTATCAGATCAAAACGAGAACAACACTAGTTTTACCAATGGAAAATGCTATAACGCTCGTGTTCAATAACCCTGAACTTGACAACCTTGAATTCAGGTTATGTTTTTTGTTTTTGTTTACAAGATTTCTGAAATTAAACTGTCAATACCATACATATAGTGCTGTTAAATCATTCTTTCCAGCAGTCATTGTGTATTGTCGCTATCTCGGGAGTTCAAACGATGGAATCTCAGAGACTTCTGGGTGCAGTGACTTTGAATAATAGCGAAAGCACCTGTACAGATGAAGAGGAATGGAGCGATGGGTCAAGTTACAGTTCTTATTACTCAGATTCAGATAGGTATATTTAGATACCATTTATATGCTTTCATTGTAAATATGTCATTGAATAAAGGGATTTCTCGTTCATCACATAGAAATTGGTAAACTTCCGAAGAACGGAGGAAAAATATCAAATACATAAATGTGTGGATCATGCAAGGTTTCTCTCAGATACAAAGTACTTTCGAAAATCAACATTGAATCACACCAAAAACGCTTTCTCTTCAGTTTGTACTCAAAACGTTCGTAATGGAATTGAAACAGATCTCAAAGACAGAAACGCTATATAACTTAATATCATCATATAACAAATTGGGCATTTGCAATATTAGGTTCAGTAGACTGAACTACAAAAGATATGAATATAAATTCAATAGAAACTCATTATACATCGGTGCAGTTACATAGATATCTCTGTTTCTCAAGAACCAATCTCTCATAAAAATAGGAAAGGGAATATACAAAGAATGCAGGGGTTTTCTGTTTCAGTACTATACCCGATTGGGAACCGTATGTAGATGACTTCACCGGGGAATTACTTTATATTGAATGTCATCCATTTGTTGTTCAAAACAACAGGGAATCCAAGAACAAGACACCCCCAGAACCTCTAGCACGAAGCCAATTGAGACGTAGCACCAGAGGCAAATTCTTGAGACTTCTAAGAAGGCGTGAAAGTAAAAGGCGCAGTAAGAAGAATCAAAAATTAGTTGACGTTAATGAACTTAACACATCCAAAGTGAAATTTCAGGTATTTTATGTTTGTCCGCATTTTATTGAACATTAACGTTAGGTTTATTTTGTTTTCTGAAATCAAATCTTCGATTTGGAAACACAAATATCATTTATCTGTCTCACTGGATATCATGCACGCATTTGTAAATATTTTTTAGGATTTTCAAGAGGGCGAAGAAAAAGAAGTAATGTTAGAGATTGATTCTGAAAATCGACATAACTTGAGCAGCGACAAATCTCTTGCAGAGTCTTTGTTAGGTTTGATAGTAAGCACTTTGTCAGATGGCAATAGAGTGATGATAGCTGGTTTTTCTTATGACAGTAAAGCGAAGCAGGAGAGAAACATCAAAATTGGAGACTGGTTGAAAAGTATTAATAATATCGAAGTAAACGTTCATAACTTGGACGACATCCTTCAGAAGTTCATAAATAGAGACGACGTTCTTCTGAAACTACAGAGAGTTGCAGGTATAGAAGTAACGAAAGATCCCCCCATAAATGAGTTGAACATCGAGTCAGATTTCGTCAGGGAACTGCTCAATTCTAAATCAGACATAGAGGACAGTTTGCTGGGAGCCTTATGCAAATATTCAGCTGGTATTGTTTATGTTGATACTGAGAAACTCAGTGAAACTAATCAGAATAACGAAGATGTCATCTATTGCTTTCCAAAACCTATCCAAAAAAATGTCCTTTGCCAGTCACGTGGAATGTTCATAACATTGAACCATTTATTGGAGGAAATGACTGCGACAAAACCGAAAGTGTCATCAATGAAATGCAACGGACATTCAACTCATGTCGTCTACACGAACTTCAACAAGAACTTGCTTCTTTTTATGTTGCCGAACTATCGGGCTAAAAAAGAGGAAATTATATTGATGAATAACGAAATAATAAGGCATTTACAGTTCTGCTACGAAACTGTGGATAAAAGTTTTTCTTCGGAGCAACACCTCAGTCAGATCGATCACTTTTTTATGAGGTTTTTCACGAGGACTTTGAGCAGCAGGCCTTGGACAACCATGCAAGAGTTCTCTCTACTCCAGAATTTAGGTTTGGAAGAGGGAAGTTTTCAATTCGAAGAAGTCATGACGGTGGCTCAGACTTTGTGTCTGCCTGATGAAGCACAGGTACAAATCGATGATGCGCTCTCTGAATTAGAAGCCAGTGATTACAGAGATTGGGTAAGTTGCTAGTACAAATAAGGAATTGTGAAGATAATTATTTTCTCAACGTGTTAGGAATCATACGTTAAAAGATAAGACCTCGTTAATCCTTAGCTCGCACAAGTTTCGAATTCTGAGGGTTGTCGTTCGTAGGGGTGCGACAGCTGGTTAACGAAAAAACATATTTTAAACAGATTTTTAAACGTTGTATACGAGTGGCCATTTCCGTAAAAAAAGTTGGCGTGAAATTTTCACTTCATGACTGGCACTAAAAAATGAACCTCACAATATCATGGAATATCAATGGGATTTAAATCCGGACTGCGCACAGTCCGGATTTAAATCCCATTGAACATGTTTGGGGTGAGCTTAGGAAACGTTTACAGAGATATGTGTCGTTCCCAGAATTTTTTTGCTGAAAACACATTGTCCCACTCAATGCAGTTATTTGAATATTGAGGTTTTTGTTGTAGAATGAAGAACCCTTGGACTGCCAACGACTCTTCACTATATTAGGAAGCGCACTCTTTCATTCAGGATATCTGCTCGCGACACATTTCATTCACGAGGATCTGATTGACGTCTATTGTTTTTGTAAGTTGCAAGGGCTTTTTCATCTCTCAAGAACGGAACCTGTGAAGTCGCTGGTGCTGTGGAAAGAAGTTTTTCCATATTCGTGCAATAGGCTTCAAAACTCAAACGTGAAAGTCCCAGATGGAAGGAGGTATTTACTTGTTGTTGAGAGTGCGAAGGTATTGAATTTATTTGAATACATTAATAAGCTTTATTCAAGAAGTACCCAGTCGCCATCTTGAAAGTTTCATCTGTAAATTTCACTTCAAAATAAAGTATTCATGCATTAATATCATTATCCCAAATTTCAATTATTTGAGTTGACCTGTTCAAAAAATAAAAGGCATGTGCATGTATTTGATCATTTTTCAGAAACGTATTTTCATTGTCCTTTATAAACAATATCAAGTTCAAG
>WOGO01008891.1:0-10434 GCA_015342085.1 Leptinotarsa defecta
CTCAGAAGTCGAAACTTTGCGACTAAGGACTAATGAGGTCTTACCTTTTAACGTGTGATTCCTAATACGGGTTGGACGATAGCAAGTGAAAATCGTTCGTCAGCCTGGGGCTTGAACCACCGACCAACACGGCGGTCGATTTGAGTGAGTGAACAAAGCACCCACGTCGAACCGACCGGCTTCCGAACCGACCACTGGCAGTCATCTTAATAATGACGTGCAATGAAAAGTCTGCATATCAACTATTTTAAATTTCCCGATACAATGTACTTTCATTCATTTTATTAGAGTATAGTTTACTTAACTGAATGAATACCAAAATTGTAAAATATACAAAATATACATATACCAAAAGTGAATAAATGTAAATAATACAACACGACTATGATTTACTTGATAGATTTTTTAATTCTGTTGAAAGTCCATCAAAAATGCCCGTCTTGAGAAAATGACAATGACAAAATTATCAGCCCAAATTTTTGATTTGGTATGTCCGGCATTTACCCAAAGTGTCGTCTACAAAAATCTTTCAGTTTCAATTCCTATAGGATTTAATTTTTTTCAATACTCTCTTCTCCATATCACTATTTCACCCCTGTCTGAAAGCAGGCTATTTCTTCCTCGCTTTTGATATTGGAAATTTAATGTTTTTAATAATCTATAACAATGTCACTACATTGTTGAAATTTGTCAAGTCCGAAGCTTCATTTTAGTCTATAAGTACCTGGTCAGTAGTAGGAAGTTGATTTCTAAAAAATATTGAAGCAGTATTCTTCTGATTTCATTTCTATAAAAGTTTTTCACCAAACCATCAATTTTATTACGATTTGGGACCACACAATCCTGATTTATTTGCCACTTTGTTTACAATTTTTTTGAGTATCATGCTTATACACGTTTAAAATCATTTTCTTGGTTTTTATGTCGAAATGAGACTTTTTCGACCTTTGCCTAGGAGGAAACGAACAAATTTATGTAAACTCATGAGCTGTATCTGTGCTAGATATGTTCAAGTGTCTTGGATATATTATGTAATATATCAAACAACTGTTAAAACAATACGCTGAAAGTTTCAGTATATACTCGATGATCAAAGTCACTGTTATTTATTATACTTCGTGAGTATTTAAACAAAATAAAATATTCAAATTCAAGGTATGTCAATAAGACATAATGTTCTTTGGGCAATAAAGCATATTATTATTATTATTATTGATATTCAGAAAGATATTCAAACAACGCAAATAAACTCAACGTTTATGCACTGATCATTGTTTATATGCTCTGAATCTCGGATTGGGGTATACTTTAATATATTTATAATATATTTATATCAGTTAATTTGTGGTCGTTCAGGATGTGAAATAAACAAGAGGCAAGTTTTGCAAATGTGTACACACCTGTTTGTGTTTCAAATCATTATTTTGAAGATAACTATTCCGAATCTAACATTCGAAATAATCCATTAACCTCCCGTATACCAGACTCTTTGTTCGAATTACAACACGACATCTTTCTTTTGATGAATAACAGCAGGTGTTTAGATTTTCCGAGGTATAAAAATAGAACCCCTCCGAATCGAACCGGGAGATGAGTACAACGAACTGGTTTAACTTTCAACAGGTAGCAGTCTGTAACACTGAATCACCCTCACCAAGTTATCTATTCGACAACGCCTCAACTTGTCGCCCTTATGTTCCTACCTACTCCATAACATATTTGGCAAGGCATGTTTACTAAAATTTCATTCGTATTACAAGAAGGAATCACGCATTCAAAACATGGAAAAAGTTTTAAATTATTCATTAAGCCATAGGTTGGAAAAATTTTTCGAACAATTTGAAATTCCTGTTTTACATGACCTTGAACCGAGAAAATATTGTTATGAAAAGCGACGTTTAGTATCGATTCATTCAATAATGAATATATTTTCAAGTCAATAGTCTCTGCTGATGAATATTCGTTGACTTTAGAAACCAAATAAGTAATCTAATCTTATGTTATTGTTATTGAACTTGCGAGAATATATCAAGAAAACCATGGAAAGGTAAATATGTTTTATATTTTGTGGTTCACAAATCAACATATTTTACAAAATAAACATGATATTCACTTGAAAATATTGACGAGGTGAATAACCTTTGAATTATGTATTATGGAGTGGTTCCATAATAGTAGGCACTAAATTCTCAGAAATATTGCATTAATACGAAAACATTGTTGTCAGATTGTGATTCTTACGGAAACGCAGAAGGGCCACATATTTTTATTTGTTTCTTGGAAATTACGACTTTGAATCTCGAAATTTCGTCTTTAATCTCGTAATTTCGAAATTACGGCTTCAAACTTGAAATTTCGAGTTTAGGGTCGAAATTTCGAGTTTGAAGTCATAATTTCGAAATTACGAGATTAAAGTCGAGTTTGAAGTTATAATTTCGAAATTACGAGATTAAATTCGAAAATTCGAGATGAAAGTCGAAATTTTGAGTTTAAAGTTGAAATTTTTAGTTAAAAGTAGAAATTTCGAGATTCAAAGTCGTAATAATAAAAATATGTGGTCCTTCTGCGCTTCCGTAGATTCTATATATTTTCATAAAATATATAGATATATAGAATGATAAAATATATAGAATCACAACCTAATAACGTTGTCGTTTTAATGTAATAATATTTCTGAAAATTTAGTGCCTACTATTATGGAATTATAGTATAGTAAAAACAAAATTGAACGAAATAAGAAAATTGAGTTGAACAAAACATTAACAATTTCGATTGACTCGAATACTAAAACTGTACATTAAGCCGGTGTCCATTAAGGCAAATAGTCATGGGTTTTGAGAACACTTTTTTCTTCGCCCTTTGACAATATTATGTGTAACTATTTCCTACAATTGTTGGTGCCAGGTGGACAAATTTCGGTAGATAATATCAAGATGGTTGTAGCAATCTCTTGATCCCCTACGATGTTTTCCATAAACGATTGTAACATAAATTGATAGATGTAGCTACGTGGTAGAAAATCATAATGAAGAAAAGAGGAACTTTTTATGTTTTTTACCACTTTTATTTGTAAGTAACGTTACTGCAGTTTCGTCCTATGAGGACATTTTCAAACTTATACGTTAAACCAACAATGGTTGATCACATTAGCCCTTATATAGCACCCCTGTAGATAATAATAGAGGCGCTTGGCCTGATTGAGTACCTGAATTTACAATTTACAATGCGGATATGCTAATTCAAAACCGGTGAGTAAACTAAATAGATTTGATCATTTAACAGGTTGCACCCGCAATGTTTATGAGTTAACTCTTCCTTGCACAGTTCTTCAGCATACCGTTTTTGGAAATTTCGACCACATTGTCCCTCATAAACACTACCACACTCCGGACACTTAAAGCTTATAAAATCCAGATTACTCCAACTTGTCCACCTTATCTTTGGCATTGAAAAGGAAATCAGATAACGTGGCATGTGGTCTGAACGTCACTTCCACATTGTTTCTTCTGAAGAAACCCGCAATTATCTCTGTTCTTTTCCCAAAATGGGTTGAGAGTTACCCATTTCTTGATTTCTGGTTGGTTGTTTGACCTGAGGGTATAATAATCTGTAAGTGAATTTAAGGCTTTTTCTGACTAACTTCTGGATAGTCTCTGCGTTGAAACCATTATTATGACCTATCTCTGTAATTATATCAATTAGATTGTCAGCAAACAAAGGCAGTGAGAATGCTCTGTGCAACATCGAATTGTAGGCTGTTAACTTATGACTGTCTGGATGGAAAAAATCGCTTCGGATGGTAATGTCTGTATAGCTAGGTTTTCTGAAAACATTGAGCTCAAATTTATTTTGATTGTGTGTAATGATCAGGTATAAGAAATTTATCTGTTTTTCTATCTCTATTTCGAGTGTGAACTGAATGTTGCTATTGAGATTATTTATGAATCTCATAAATTCAGCAGTCGTGTAGTACGTCTGATTGTAACATTATTATCACAGATGGCTCTACGGGCACAACAACTGACGTTTGGTCGATGTTCTTGACATTTTAACGTTGTTTACATTTCAAAATTAACTTATACAAAAAACACTTTTCTCTATTCCGTTTGTATTCCAAACAATCGTATATTATGATTCAATTCTATACCAGAAAGGAATGCACCCTGGTGCATTCTTTTTTGGTTCGATGATATCAGGCCCAAATTAGGAGTTTCGGAAGAAACCGTTTTTGGAGAAGAAATAATGTTATTCAAGTAAAAAAAAACACTTTGGACCTAACCTGACCACTTCGAGTCACTGTTCTACTACAATTGGGAACTATTTCAGAAATTGACAGAGTATTTTCTATTAGAGAAAGTAGCGTCTTGTTTTGTGGTTTGTTTCTGTCAGAAAATGTCTGTTGAGGCAGTATTCAACAGCCTGATGATCTGATTAAATAAAATCTTGGTTTTGAATAATAGAAAATGATGATTGAAGCTGAAGTTTCCCTAATTTGGTTCCTGAGATTTTTTAAATTTAGGACTTCAGCTTATATATTATTTGACAAAATCATCAATAGAAAACCGCTAGATGGAGACAGAAGATATGTTACTTCAATACAGAAAACTTGTAAAAGGACCTGAATTACTTGCGAAACTACATCATCGCTTGTCTTGGGATATGAACTTGGATGTTTTTTATGATCGATTTTCCACTTGAAAGTAAAATAATGTGTTTTATTTCGAAATGATTCTTTGGGTAATATCTAATACTAATAATTTCCACATAAACTCTTCAACTTCACAGGAGAATGAGATATCAAAAATTTTCCGATTTGCTTGAAAGAATTCAAGATCGCATTACTGAGAAGTTAGAAGGAAGTGTCCTTGAGAAAAAAATTAACCATCATTCACCGTAATCGCAAGGAAATTTCAAAAAGTACTAGCTTCTTCTCAACTAGCTGAATTCGTATAACCTGATTTCACAATTGTACAACTGTGATCAACTCAATGATAAAATGCGATATTTTTCAATATAATCTCTAATCTTCATCTTTATATTTTCTATTTTCGAGTTCACCTTCAAGTTTCAAGTTACTACTAGTTAGCATTCCGTGTTCCTCAAGGTTTCCATCCAGGACCGTTGTTTACAACATATATTAATGATCTTATTCACTATTTTCGACAGCAATTAGAGACTAATTTTCTCAGAATTTTGTGGATCCACGAAAATCGGTTGACAAATATTTACTAGTTTGAGAGATTGAGAAAACCTCCTTCTGTAGCGAATTATTCGCAACATAACGTTTCAGTTTTATGTACAGAACTATTGAAAGGTCCATTAGATCTGTCATCATATAGTTACTACTATAACTGTTCGTATGCGGACTTTTCTAGAGGTCAGTGAGACTGTTGAAATTTAAAATGATTCACGATTGACCCACTGAATAATGATAATAAATACTGGTGTTTGACAATGAGTTACACCTAGTAGGTACGTCCCTGCGAAAAATATTTCTATCTACAGCATCCTATCGTTTCTTCTCGGTCGGCAATTGTCGCGGCAATTGAAGTTCTTCGGCCCCTTTGCAGCGATGTAAACATTGGGATCAATGCCCTCATGTCACTTTCTGCGTCTGTCTGCCCCTCTACTGCCGAACAGAAAAGGACTGCTCCCATGATCCACAAGAGAGTATCAAAATACCAGTTGCTTAATACAGGGTGGGCAGTTGAAAAGAAGACTAGTTCCTGTTCGTACCTGCCGATTTTTATTTCATTAATTGTGGTAGTAATTTCTGGTCTTGGTATCTTTGTCAAATTTCACTATGAAGTGAACGATGTTAAGAATCACTGAATTTTGTTGTTGTAAACCTTTACAGATACACAATATTTTCCACTGAATGATTATTGTTCAAGGGTCAATATTTTTTCCATCATGAATCCGTAGAAAACGTACTGAAACAACGGTGGGTCAAAATGTCAATTTTGTTAAACTATCAAGTTACTTTGAACCAACGTTTTCAGACGGTTCTATTATAAAAAATCAGAGGAAAGTTGGATTTCAACGTTTATTTGAGGAGTCATCAAGACTCTAGACCGTGCTTTCGGGCTCTGTAATACGAAGGAAGGTCTCTAGAAGGAACTAGACATCATCAAAAGTGATCTTCAACGGAATGGCTACTCCAAAGCGATGGTAGAACAGACTTTGGCTAAAAGACAGCAGGAGCCTCGCAAGGAAGAGAAGCCGTCAAAAGCAGTGCTTGCACTTCCCTATATCAGAGGATTTTCGAAAAGGATAAGAAGAATTGATTCCAAATACATCAGAACCTGCTTCAGACTCGGAAACACTATCTGTAGCAGCCGCACGAAAACCAAGCCACCAAACGCGGACTGCGATTCCAATAATTGCATTTACCGGATAGCCTGTGAGTGCGGAAAATCTTATATTGGTGAAACTAAGAGGCCATGAATGTTCGTATTGCCGAGCACAAGAAACATACACAGCGAGAGGAAACCAGCAAATCAGGAATAGCAGAGCATGTTTGGAGTGGTTCCAAGCTGAGATCATACACAGAGAGGAGCATTGGTTTAAGAGGAAATTCAAGGAAGCCGTATATATGTTGTACAACAACATATTCAGGCAAGCCAGCGTAGAGATACGCAACATATGGAAACCCATCAACCAACTGAGAAGCGGAAAATGGAAAACGAGGATAATGACCCATAAATAGTCATATCTCGGAGTAATTAGTCCAATCATCACCCGAAGACGATTGTGGATACTAACAATCGAAACGTCGTGAAGCAACTTGGATTGCCGATCTCTTAACTTTTTTGTTCAATTGTTCTATTTTTACTTGTATTCTATTTCACTATTATTACATTTTAGGTTTTTTTTTTGCTTAATATAATTGTAATTTTCAGCTACTCATTTTCAATTATTCTTTTTTTAGTTCTTTCAGGGATTTCAAATCAATTTATATAATATCAGACAATGGAAGTCCGAACTAATGAAATTCAATGGTGTATTTTCTAGTGTCTGTAGACCCAATACAAACGGAGTGATATCCTTATTCGTCCAATGCCAAATTAAAACTTTCAACATGAAGTGATTTAAAAAAAAACAATGCATTTTTTTGGGGAAACTCATATAACCTTTTTTGAAATGCTTGAAAAACATTCATTCTTATTTTTCATGAAAACCAAAGCGAGCTATGGCGAAAATAATTTCGATTTCAATTTTTTTCAGCGATAAAATCATGTTCAAATACCCCCTTATTAAAACCAAAATTAAAAATAATCTATATAATAATAGCCCCAAAAGAAAACATCGAGAGGAGTCAAAACCGGTGCACGAGCAGGCCATTACAATGGACCGCGCCTTCCAACATACATTCCTAGATATGTCTGACCCTTACAAGTCTGAAAAATGTGGAGGTGCACTATCTTGTTAAAAACCAACTGGATTTTTGAAAGTATTTTGATTGTTAACTACAATTGATTAAATCTATGGGTGAATGAGATTTTGAAAAATTCGTAAATGAAAATCATCAGTTACATTTTCCTGTAGATATATGGGACTAACAAAATGATTTCCTGATATTTCTGATGAGACCAATGTAGAAACAGCGCTGTCTGGTGTTGGATCATGCATGCTTTAGCTCTGGTTTCTGGAATAGCCATTTGGCTATTCAATTCTGTAGTATTTTGTTAATATCATTCATATAATTTGAAAACAACGGTTGCGTACAAAAACTTCAGGAAAATCGAACGTTGATTAAGTTGGGAGTAATTTTCATACGTGAACAAAAACTAATTGTTAGAAATTTAATCTCATCCATCTGAGTTTGAGAGTTTTTACTGTGGCTCTTGAATACTTTTTGAAATTGTAACTGTAGACGAACATTAAAAAACTGTATACTGATGACAAAATTTGGAATAACCTTTATAGATATTATCTTATCGGTGCATACGTTGCGAACTGCGATATTTTTATACATTGTTCAAATACTTGATAAAACTGTATTTGTGACTTTACCCTAGGTCATAATTGAAGATTTGTTACAGTCTGGTTTTACAGCAAAATTGATCATTTTTGTTGATCAAACACTTTGAGATTAAATTTTGTTAAAGAAATATTAAGTAGATCAGCAGTGTCACGAATGAATTCATTTATTTTGATTTTGAATAAAAAATTAATTTTTGAAATGGAATAAATACCGTATTAACCTTTCTAGTCTTTGGTGAATTTATAACTGACGAACGGTCTATATTATGATGCAATCAACTATTTTGAATAAACAAATCTCAACTTTTTTCTCTGAGTTTGATATACATCCCCTAATCTCATTCAGTGCTATACTTCATTCAACTTTTAAATTTTTGTAACTTATAAACTCAGAAAAATAGAGGCTTTATGACTTGAGCAAATTCTGTGTTGAAATAGTAACCAAAAAAAGAAAATCAAATAATTTTACATAAACCTTCTTATACGATATTCTTCTTAGTATTCATGAATATTATTTCAACAGATAATGAAAAGTTATATCTTGGAATCAATGCACAACATTTGAAAATGATAATTTGACTATTCATGAACTGTATTGAAGAAATTAGTTCATTTTGGAAACCACAAATTTAAATAAATTTTTATGATCAAAGAAGTTGATGTGCCAAAAAATGTTCATATTGTTAACGAAGCAAACTCTGTGTAGTTGAAAAAAATAAAAATGAAATGCACTTTTGAAATACGAACATTGTTTTTATAAAAACTTAGCTTATCTTATTTGAGGGGATGTCAATTATATTATAGTATCAATTTTATGTTCTAGGGAAAGCTTCTTGAAATTGTTATTATTGTAATTGAATTCAACATTTGAGGTGTCATAAGTGTTTACACCATCTTCATTTTGATGTAAAAATTCAGCAATCGAAGTAATAGAGAAGAATTGTGGTTTGAAAACCTTTTTCATGGAAAGTTAAGTTTTCTATATGATTTTTTCACAAATTAATCACAAAAAATCTATGCCTATAGAGATTAATTTCAAGCTATTGTCAACGTGGACACCTATGCAAGTTTCAATCTGAAAATTGCTGCATTTCCATAAGCTTGACTGCTCCTGACCATGTAATGAAATAAAACACAACAGAAATAAGAAATAATTAATTAAATGATCATGTATGAAATCTAATATTCCACATCAACTTCGTATTAAAAACGTTTGCTAATGTGTCACATTCCAAATACAGTATTGTTAATTAACAGCAGCAAGTCGATATCAAATTTTTCAAGTATACATTCAAAATTATGAAATTCAAGAATAGATTCCTTGGACCTTTTTCCATGTCACTTGGAGCAGTTTTTATATTATTATTAACTATTAGTTGACTATCTTTTGACTTCAAGTAAGTCCAGAAGAAATATGAAACAAAATTGTTGGAATGACCGTCACGAAAAGATAGGAAAAAAGCTACATTGGAAGAAAAGGAAATTTAGAATATGAAAAAAGCAACACCGACACCGCACCGGTGAGAAATTATTATATTACATTTTCATTTTCACTTGTATTCGACAGGAAAAATGAAAGTGGGCAGGCATTTTTCTTTGACCCCTGTGATGTCAGTGCTCTGTGAAATAGAACTAAAACAAATCCACGGTCACCTTTGTTTGAAGTAAATGTTGCGCTACAGCCACAGCTTCGTCTGCCACTGAAATTATCACCAACATTACGTAACCGCATACCTAACTGAGATCAGAATAGGTGCATGGTGGACCGGCATAATACGTTAATGAACGCCTCGTATATACAGTGATTACGGAGAGAAATAAACAGCCAATCGCTTGCCAAGGTCGCACACGCTATTTACGTACCAATAACCAAGGTTTTTTTATTTTTCGACAGCGACTACTGTGCTGGGCGCAATCAAATGTATTTGAAGAGCTCCTCTGATCTGTTGGTTATCAGTATTCACCGGTACAACTTGACTTTTGACTTATTCCAGGAAATAAGAATGTTTTGAATTAAAATATGATGAAGATTGGGAGTGGATAAATAAATAAAGGCCGACTGAATGTGAATCTTCTGGATATAATATTAAACAAATATTACAATTAAGTGCCATCTATTTACACCATTTCATGTCCTTCAGTTTAAACTGAGAAGCAAGGAAATGAAAACATTATTAAATCAGGTATTTGATGTTTACAAATAGATTTATGACAATTCAGACGCAACGCAGAAATAGGTAAACACGTAAATAAGTTGATAACAACACTTCTCACATGTAGCAACAAACTAATAACGAAAACATATTAATCAAAAGATCTTCAAGTTGATTTGAATAGATGAATGTCGTAAGCTGTAAACTAGTGTTGTTATTACGACACTTGTGAGGTGTGTAATTCAAGTAAACGAAATAGTGCAACCTACCTCCCAACAGCTCCCCTTGAATATAT
>WOGO01008892.1:0-10434 GCA_015342085.1 Leptinotarsa defecta
ACCTCTATTGCTGCTTTAACATTTTCAGCACTCATATGGACTGGCATAACCATCTCATTTTGTTGTTGAGCACACAAAATGTAATTATTCAAAATATTCACAGTATTATTGACTTCTGAGAGAGCCAAAAGTTCCTCTTGTGCAACATTTGAAATATCCAATTTTTGTATATTTTTTTTAATGCCTTCGATTGATTTCACGAGATCTTTAAGAGCCTGCTTTTTTGGCTTTGGCAATGTATGAGACTCTATTTCACTTAGAGAATCATGCAGACGAGTCAAAGATTCCGAAACTGGTTCTATATGTAATATTGTTTCTTTAACTTTCACAACGATTTCACTGTTTTCAGCTGTATCAATATGCTCATCAATAATTTCATTTTTCATGTCATGTTCTCTCATTTCTATGTAGTTTTTCATTTCTTTCATATCATGAAGAGGCATTGTTTGTTCATCAGGAATGAATGTTTTGTTCTGCTCTAAGATAGTTTCTCCATCTAAAGATAGTTCAACATTTTTTTCTCCTTTGCTCACTATTTGTTCTGGAATAATTGATTCATTAATTTGCAAATCTATAGTTGGATTTGTTTGACTTAGATTTTCTTTAATGTGTATCGACGTGGTTTTGTCTGCCGATGATTCAACTTTGGAGTCTTCTAATAATGTTTTTGTATTATCATCTTCAACATTCGTTATTTCCTCCAGAAGATCAACACTCTCAAATATCAAGTGTTTCTCCTCCACGGGTTTTGATATCTGGAGGTCCCTTTTGTTTTCATTGGTCTCATCTACGCCATCGTTCTCAACATATGTAGATATTTCCTTCTTTGCTTCTGCAACTTCAGTTCTGTTCGCCGGAAATTGCTTAAGTATTTCTAGTTGATCTCCATCTTCCGCTGTAAATTCCACTGTGATATCTTTCAAATCAACTGCTGAATCTACCAAACTAACGTTCGTTTCATTTTCTTTCAGTTCATTTCTGATTTCTTCAACAGTACTATCTGCTATAGATACCACCTCTCGGATGCATGAATCCCTAAAACTGACTTGGTCGCCATTTTTTGTCACTGAAGTAGAATAATCTTCTCCATCAAATTTTACTATCGTGGAATCTGGGGAGATTATATCCACAATCGGTGTTTTCGGAATATCACTTTTTGTTACTGACTGTATCATGGTCTCTTTCCCAATTTCAATACTATCATCTGGTTTTTTTTCTATATTTTCGACTTCATGTATATTAGTACTTTCCATTAATTGATCTAGTACTTCAACTGGTATCAAATCATCTTCACTGATATTGAAAGGCTCCTTGTTTTCTTCAATCTCATATTTTTTTAGGTTTTCATGTTTGACTTCATTTTTTTCGTCATTTTTGACATGTGCATCGATTTCGGCAAAGGAAGTGTCTACCGCTTTTTTCGAATCTTCTTTTATTTCTTTTTCCTTTGCATTTTCGTTCAATTTCTTTATTGCGTCCTTTTCTCTTTCAGTCTCTTCAGGAGACTTTGTTTCATTCTCCAATTGGGATTTTTTGTTCGTATCGTCCATTTGATCCACTCTCTCCTGAAACTTTTCTTCATTTTCAGAACAACTACTGTCTCTTTGGGAACTCTTTTGTTCACTAATTTCTCCATCATAAATCGTAAGATTTTCTTCTTTAACTTCGATTATCGTCTTGATTGTATTCTGATCCTCTTCAGTGTTCATATCATCTTTTGTATTCATCATTTGCTCACCATTTTCTTCACCATCTACTGAAATTTCGTCTTTTTTCGAAACTGTGTTTTGCTTTTCGACAACAGGCATCTCATTTACTTCAGGACTTCTCATCGAATGGGATTTTTCCTCCACTGGGTTCTCAAATTCATATTTGGTTTTTTTGGCCACTTCCGCTGACAACTGGTCTCCTTCCAAAGATGTCTTCTCCAAAATATTCGTGTTTTTATCTAATACGTTTTCTGGTAATGGAGGTGTTATTTTATTGCCGCCCTCGGTTTTGTCAGGAATAGTTTCAAGCTCATTTTTTTGAACGACCATCAATATTTCATTGGGATGTGTATCTTCAGTTTTTAATAATACTTGAATTTTCTCTACGAGTTCTATCATTTCTTTCATACTTTCACCAAAGGGTGAGCTATTTTCCATCAAAATAGTCTTCAACTCATCACAATTGACAATTATAATTCCATCGACGGTTTTTATGAGGGATTTAATTTTCCCTATGAAAATCGACTCTTCAATGGACAAAAATGGCAAACAATGTGATTGATATTCTTCCAAGCTACGATCAAAATTTGCCAAAATCCGTAACAATTGATCAGTATCAGTAGGTTTATTTAGAGTTTCATCGGCATTTTTCAATACTTTTTCAAAAATAAGCTTTCCCTGTTCTCTTTTCCATTCTTTCTCATATTCAGTCTGTAATTGTTCCATCACTTCTGGTAGAGAAACTGAAAACTCTGCTAGATTATTTGATACGTCTTTCAAAGATGTGCTCTCAGAAGATTGTTGTGTGATCACTGCCAGTTTTTCTGCAAAGAAAGTGGGCTTATTCTGAGACATTTGCATGTTTTCTCCAACGGTGTGCATGGAATTGACAAAAGAATTGATTTCATTGAAAATGTCGGTCATCTCTTCTACGATTTTTTCATCAGGTTTAATTAGAGTTTTTTCCATTGCATCGTATATTGCTGTTTGTAAAGCATAGGAACATTTTTGGAGATTCACGATTTTTTGTTCAAAAGTTTTTGATTTGATACTTGCAATACTTTTGGCAAAACTTTGCAGTGATTCAGAAGCTCTTCCTAAAACTTTCAATTTCATATTCTCATTTTTTTGTCGGGCACACTTCAATTCTTTGAGGATCTGTAAAGTAGTATTGACTACTAGCTGAGTTGTTCGCATCAATTCTGTCAAATTCTCAGGTTGATATTTATCTAGGAATTCAGTTAGTAATTTTATCATTGAATCAGTATTTTCACCGCTTTTCAGATTTATGAAATCTTCCACTCTAGAGAATATATCTCCAACGGAGTGTAAATACTCAACATCATTTTCCTCACTTCGTTCAATGCATGTTTGTAGGGACAGTATATCCTGCAGTAAAGCCTTTATTAATATGATTTTGTCATCATTCCGATCTTTATACGATTCACAAGTCATTTTTAGGGAATCTAAACAGCTTTGAAAATTATTCAATGCCTCTCTGCTGATTTCTTCATGTAACAGGTTTGTTGTAGACGTGCACACTTTTTCCAAGAGATTTTTCAGTTCTGGAGTGTTTTCAAAAGCTTTTGCCCTCAGTTCTTCAATATTCATCTTTATAATTAGCGACTTTTCTGTTTGTGTATTATCGATTAGAGATCTAATAACTTTTTCTAAGCATACTACAACTGTACCAATTACCGCATCATCGTGAAAGTCAGAGCAGTTTATAGCATTAACTACGTCCTGTATGGATGTGACTAAGATTTGATTTTCGCAAGATTCTTCTTGCCTGAATATATTCACCAATGAAGTTAAGCTTTCCAGTTGCTTCGAAAGTGTTCTACTATTTTTTTCGGAGGAAGAAATTGGCTTACCTAAGATTAGATCCTTCAGAAATTCTATACATTTTTGTAATGGCTGAACTATTTGCGACGTCATAAATGGAAGATTTATTGATGAGTTTACTGAATTGATTAACTCATCAAGGGCTATTGATGGACCCGTTTCGTTTGTTCCATTGTTCATTATAGCGAGGGAAGTAACGGCACATAAAAGCTCTAAGATATTATCCAAATGATTAATCTCTGAAGGGTTTGCAAAGTGGTACTGTATTTCAGAAACATTTGTTATGAATTTATTCAACTCTTCTCTCACCGACTCCAGTTGACTGTTTTCACATAGGGATTCAATAATTGTTTGTAATATTTTTAGATTTTTTAATGGTTCTATACTTTCCATTACAGAATTTATAGCAGTTTGTACCATTGTTCTTGCATCTTGAGATACATCCACGGTTGAAATAGATTTTGACAAATTTTCCAAAGTGACTTTCAATGCCTTCATCGAACTTCCAACCATTCCTGGATTCATTCTGTTTATTGCTACATTCAAGACTCCCAAGGCATCTTCCAGGGGTTTGAAGGTCTGGTGGGAGTTTTCATCCATTTCGAGAATGAGAAGCCCAACAGCAGTTGCCACACTTTGTAATTCCGTAACAATATTTGAATCATAATCGATTGCAGCTAGAGACTGTTGAAGACCATAAATATTCCTCAGAGTTGTCAATTTTCTTAAGGTTCCTATAGAATTGTGCAGGACTCCTAAAATGTTTCTATCCATGACATCTGATGAATGCAAGGAATCACTCAAGCAATCAATCTTCTCACGAACAAGCTTTTTATTTTCTTCCAATCCACATACACATTTCACTATCAAATTCAACAATTCTTGAATATTTTCCATTTCTGCTTCATTGCTGATACTCATTTCTGTTATGAGATTTTCTGTTGTTATGAAATTTGTGTACAGGTGTCCTATGAGCTGTTCTTGATTCGAATCAAGAGTAATTCGTTTTAGATCTTTCAAAATCGATCTGAGTTCTTTGACCTCTTGAATGATCTCTATTTTGAGTTTTTCGTCTATGCAATTTGTGATGGCTTTTTTAACTCTCTGAAGGGGCTCTGAAAAATTAGATTGCATGCAAGGAAGGAGATCTTCAATTATAGTACCCAAATATTCAACAGTACTTTGCAGTTCTACCAGTTGCTTCTCTTCTCCTTCTGCCTTTGATATAACTCTCACAGTTTGACTAAGTAATGTTAGAATGGTCTCAGACTGACGAAAATCCAGGGGATTCTCCTGCAGAAGTATTGAAAAGGACCGTCTAAAAATTTCGCAAACTCGTTGCAATTCTATAATAATGGGGTTATGTTCATCCGTTATTTTCATTTCTATCAGTTGCACGATACCTTTCTCTAAAGTATTCAGTAATTCAACTGAAACAGTTTTTTTCATAATTTCTTCGGATATCTCAGACAATATAGAACTTGCACCTTGCAATGTCTCTAGAAGCAGCATAGCTATATCTGTAGTTGACTCAAGAGAACCTAAATAATTATCAAAATCTTTTATTGCCACTGTTATGTCTGTCAAACTCTTTCCTTCAAGCAGTTTCTCTATAATATCGTTGAATATCCCCAACAACTTTTCGGTTTGGGAAATTAGGTACTCATCTTCTTCCGTCGATCGGGAAAACAGTACTTCTGAAACCTCAATGGCCCCTTGGAGTTCACAAATCAACTTTTTCAAAACCAGTCTCTTTGAAAATGGCGTTAATTTTTCCAGAGTAGCTCTTAAACGTGGTAAGTTGATACTTTCGTATATTTTCAGGCCAGACTCGCTTTCATCGATGTAAATATGAAGTTCTAAAATAGTGCTTACAAATTCCAAAAGAGACAAAGTTATGTGTTTGAGCCTTTCATTTTTCAGTTCTCTCAAATATTTCAATAATTTTTCAGTTGAAGGCATAAGCTGGTTTACTATATTCGAAAATTCATATATGTGACTAATTGTTGGTATTGCTGATCTCAGCTCGTTGAGTAAAACTCCTACATTTTCTAAATTTTTGAGGTCACTTTGTTTGATGTCATAATTGAACATTTCCAGCGATACTATCTCTATTGCGTTCCTAAGTGGACTGTGCAAAGTAAATAATTTTATCTTGAGGTCATCTGGAATAACATCTAATAATTCAGCAATTTGAATGAGTGGATTTTTAACGTTCGAAAATATATTCTTTCGATATTCCTGATCTTTCTGGACATCCATGAGAACTGCTTCAAGCTGACTCAAAGGATCGCTAAGGTTTCGAACTTCCTTTACATTTTCACTGGTTATGAAAGAGTTTTCAGAGTCTACTGGTGAAGACTTCTTAATTTCACCAATGGATTCCAAAATTTGAGTGGTTATTCTCAATAAATCATGGGATATCTCTTCGTGAGACCCGGATAAAGCTAATTCATAAAATGTGACAACATTTTTTTCCAGTATGTTGAGATTTTCGGAAATTATTTCACATGTTTCATCCGAGATAGATTCTGCTTCTGCAGAATCTGCCATAACAGACAAATTCTGCACTGATGTTATACTATTTCTCAACTCTTCAATGTTCTGTTGTCCGTGCCGTATCATGGTTTCTAAATGTTGGGTTTCATCTAATATATGTTGATGCATCACAGCTACGTTATACTGCAAGTGCTGTAACGTCTGATACATCTCGTTGAGATGTTCGATGTTTCGTTGTGCACCAAGAAAATCGAGAGCTGCGATGATAAGATCTTCAATCATCTCTAAAGGAACTATGTGCTTCTGCAATGACACCCGGTCGCTAAGAGTAAGGTCTGTTTTGGCTTTTCTTACTAATTCGTCTTCAATCGCAACTCGAAGATCTTGTATTCCTGATAGGAAGGGATCTAATTCTGATGACATATTTTCTGTACACTGTTCACTCAATACCCTGAGAGTAGATTCAGTATCCTCTAGGAGTGAATCGGGAACAACGGTATTTGAGGAATCTTCCAGTATCACAACAACATTATCCCTTTCCATGGCCTCATTCGTGACCGATTCAAATGATACTCCATGTTCAATTAGACTACAAATGTTTTCCCGCACTTCACATATCTTTCCTCTGAGCACAGAAAATAAGATACACAAATCCATACTCTTCAGTTGTTCATCGTCAACTATGACACATTCCTCAAGAATATTCAAA
Organism: Leptinotarsa defecta; assembly: GCA_015342085.1. Taxonomy (NCBI): domain Eukaryota; kingdom Metazoa; phylum Arthropoda; class Insecta; order Coleoptera; family Chrysomelidae; genus Leptinotarsa; species Leptinotarsa defecta. The sequence continues at coordinate 6,763 of WOGO01008892.1, forward strand.
AGATTAACAGTATCTTCCAAAATATACTTTCCTGAAGATGGTGTAATACTCATTACTAAACTATTCAAAAGTTGAATTGGTTCACTCAAACATTCTAGTGCGGTAACTGTTCCTTCAGTTCTCGTACGTGAGGCTTCTGTAACTGTCGTTGCAAGGTCTTGTTGAAGGATAGAAAGTTGACCAAGTGCTTCCAACAGAATTACGTCGGTAACACCTTTTCGAGTAGTTTCAATATTGAGGGATAACTCTTCTACTGCTTGAGTTACGTTATTGAATACCAACTCTGTTACTTTATCTAAAACTTCTGAGAAAACTTCATCTGTTGTGACTATTTTTTCGACAGATTCTCTATCGTCTTTGAGAATAGGAGTGTGTTGTTTGATTTTGATTAATGAAGCTAGTATCGTTTGAGTAGGATTGACAAAAGAGTCCAAAACATTTAGGGTAACCACACCTGCGTGCTTATCGTTGGGATCTTGAACTTTAATAACATTCAATCCTTTCGACAATTCATCAACAGGAGTTCTAATTCTATCAAGAAGTGCTCGTCTGATTTCTTGTGTTAAAGATTTTTCACCAGAATACCTAACAGCTTCTTTCTGAACTATTTTCATTTCTTTAACAAGAAATTCCACTGGCACTAAAAGTTTGTCTAAAACCTTTTGTACCAAATTTGAATACATCTGATCACTATCTTCATACGCAATCGTTTCTTCAAGACTGGAAAGAGCTATTTGTATATCTCTAGCAGTATCAATGAACTTTTCTAAAATGTCAGATTCTTCAAATGACGATATTTTTTTGGATGAACAGTCGGATGAGAGCGACAACGACCGATTCGATAATTTTCTTGCCTCACTTGCCAGTAACTTATCCAGTTTCGAATGAATTTCTTTGACAGTGATGCGTATTTCTTGATTCAATTTTGATGGCGTCATTCTTCCAGAAGTTTCCATATGACCCACATTCTCTTTCAAAAAAGCAATTTTTTCAATGAGACAAAGACTTTTTTGAATATTCAAACCACTCATTTTCAATATATTTGAACACGTTTTTTGTATTAATGTGTGTTCTCTTCCCCTTACTGCTATGCAGTTTTCAATAATGATCAAATTTTTCTGCAGTTCGAATATAGGAGGTGCCACCAATTCTAGGACTGATATATCGGGAGATGTGACTTTCTGTTCCAATGTTTCAAAAACTGTCTTGATATCCTTGACAGGTTGTCGAATATTTTCAATGACCTCCATGCTGGTATTCGCAATAGCTGTTGTAGACTTTTGTGTGGATTCTGATATTAATTGGTTCTCCACTAATACCAAATCATCCAGAATATTTTCCAAGTTCATCTTCAAGTTTTTTACAGTTTCTAATACTTTCACTGGTACGTGAGGTGCTTTTGCAGCTAATACTTTTGGATCAATAACTAATCCGTCTCCTTCTTCCCCTTGTATATCTCTTTGGAATGTATCAGGTGTATCTAAACTGACTCTTTTTTTGATGGTACCGCGTTTGAATCCATCTTTTGACATCTCGTCAGAACTTTGAGAAGATTTCCTCTTTCTTGGTGAAGGTTCTTGACTTTCGCTCCTATTCACTCTTAGGTCAGAACCGATTTCGTGGGCGGTATGCGGTGTTAAAGGGCGTCTGTCATCATCACCAGGCAAACTAGTAGTTTCCGTGATAGCAGCCACCTGAAATGCCCGATCCTGTTCTAACTGGTTCCTTCCTGAACTTATCGCACTCTCATAATCTTCGTAGGATTCTGTGTCTAGATCGGCAGCCCCCGCCAAACTCTCGTCTCCTCTATCTGAGTCTAGAGACAGATTTTTGGATAAACTGTAGTACGAATTGTTGCTTTTTTGAGAGTCTGACTTCCGAGGAGGCCTTTTAGGTCCTTCTCCACTAGAGGTCAGTTCAATTTTCAATTTTTCTGATGTAACTGATACTTCGTTCGTTATGGAAAGAATTTCATCGAAGTCAGCTTCTGTTCTGAGATCCTCTTCAGCCGACTGGAAGTAATCGTCTGAAACATCGACAACCACAGCTTCCATGACTAGATTACCAGATGTCGAAGACTCTTTGACAAATCTCAAAGGGGGAAGTTCGACGACATTATGGCCTAAAAAAACAAACTTACACGAGTGATCATATCATTACTTCGTTAGTTTACCCGAAAAATGCTCCGAAAGTTGTTCGGCGTACATTTCCACAATTTGAATTGCTTCTTCTTCGGTTAAATCTGGAGTCTCATATAAAGAAACAGATACTTCTTTTCCATCAAATGAGAATGAGAGTTCTCCGTGATCAGCAATGGTTATGGATTGGTCACCTGCTGTGTCATATAGTTGAGAGGTTCTCTCTTCGTGAATGGTTGACAAAGAGGGTTGTCGGACCATTTCTGGCCTTGAATGTTGTCCTCGTGTTTTTTGATCCTCAAAGCCGAGTAGAGATGCAGAGCTTGCTACCGTACCCATACAATTACGAGCCTCGCAAGTATAAGTACCCAGGCAACAAGTTCCATCCTGAGAAAAAAGTGTTACTTACCTTGTTGAATTTTTTGGTGAAAAATACTAGCTGTGAATACCATAAGAAAAAATTTCAAATACTTTCTTACGTCAATTCTAAATATTGAAAATGCATTGATAAAATGTATGGAAGATATAAAAAACGTATCACTTCCTTTGGGTTTCACATGAATGTTAGAATAAGATCTCGTTCCATCAAATTCCTCAGTTCTCCATTATTTTTTTTTCGTCGTCATAGTTGGCTGTTGGATTGAATAGAATCTACAGAATATTTTTAAATCATTGGATTGAACTTCATTTGTTTTCTAATTCACCATGAATATGAAGTGTTTTTAAATGTCATGTGAATATTTGAGAAGACGATTTTATTTATTCATTAATTTAATTATTGAAAGCAATTCAAACAAGTTTATAGGCCCTAACTACATGAGTTATTCTGATAACACTCCTCGTTAATCCATGTTTTAAAAATGTTGGTTTATAATAAAGTGCATTCTATTCGATACAAGCCACCCTGAATAACTTTTGGTACAATGATTGGCAGGAAAAATAAATAAACACGTCAACCCTAGTATACAGGGGGACACATTTTGATATATTCATGTCACCCAGAGCATTTCACCTTTTTTTTATGGATCACCCTTTATTGTTTCGCATTATCAGATGCTCCATGGTGGGCAGATTTCAACATAATATAAAACATATGGTCTGAAGCTCATGGTTCGGGATCTACAATTTATTTGAGTTGAAAACGAGCCACTTTAGAACAATGGGCAGATTTCAGCATAGTATAAAACATATGATCTGAAGAGTATGGTTCGGGAGTTGAAAACGAGCCACCATGAATAACTTTTGGAACAATGATTTTCAGGAGAAATAAAAAAACACCTCAACAATAGTATACAGGGGGACACCCTGTCGCATGCACCCCTAGAGCATGTCACCAGAATACATTGTGGTCTGGAGCTCATAGTTTGGGAGCTGAAAATCACTTGAGTTGGAAACGAGCCACCCTGAATGAACTTCTGTACAATATGTTACATATATTTGTGAAGTATATTTAAAAAAGTCTCATTTTGTCTAGTTGAGTTTGAATTCGGTATTCTCTTCATTTTGTATTTGTCTCATTCTACAATAACGATTA
>WOGO01008893.1:0-10434 GCA_015342085.1 Leptinotarsa defecta
GGCTGGCAAGGTTTTAGCAACCTTTTTTTTTTGCCAGCGTGGATTGCTGTATCTCGATTTTTTGCACGAGCGCAGGACAGTTAATGCGGACTACTACTGCGACGTTTTGAGTGAGGTCCGACTTGCTAATCACCGCAAAAGACGAGACCTATCGAGCAGGGAAATGGTTCTTCTCCATGACAATGCTCGCCCCCATACAGCAGCCTTGGCTAGGGAAAAACTGGAACAATTGGCTTGGGAAAAATTGGAACACCCTCCTTACAGTCCAGTCCTGTCACCCTGTGACTTTCATGTGCTTGGAGTTTGGAGTTGTGGGAGGCTAAAGATTCGACAGTGATGCTGAGGCTGAAGCCTGCGTGCGCAATTGGCTGCAGACATGACCTGCATCTTTCTACGTGGAAAGAATTGGAAAGCTGCCTATCCACTGGGAAAAATGTGTTTCCAAATCAGGAGATTATGTAGAAAAATTAACTATATTATTTTTTGCGTTTAAAATAAATATAAATTACCAAAAAAAAAGTCTCGTTTATATTTGATTCACCTAGTATCTTGAAAAGGGAAAAACCACCAACAGCGACTATTACATGGCGTCATTGGAGCGTTCGAAGAACGTAATCGCACAAAAACGACCCCATTTGAAAAAAGGAAAGTGCTGTTCATCAAGGCAATGCACCGTGTCACAAATCAATGAAAACAATGGTAAAATTGCATAAATTGGGCTTCGAATTGCTTCCACATCCACCGTATTCTCCAGATCCAGCCCCCAGCGACTTTTCTCTGATCTCAGACCTCAAGAGAATGCTTGCTGGATAGAAATTTAGCGCCGATGAAGACGTAATGGTCGAAATTGAGGCCTTATTCTGAGGGTAAAGACAAATCGTATTATAAAAATGGTATCGAGAAATTTTGTATGACTGCTATCTGCTGTTGTATCGCCCTCTAAGGCAACTATACTGAATGATGAAATCAATTTTATCGAAAAAAAAATCTGTTAGCCTACAAACATTTCAGCCCAACTGTAATATATCGCTATATACGAGGGGTGTTCAAAAAAGCAATAACACCATCCTGTGTCTATAACGATCAGTATTTAATCGATCGGTGCAATGAGTAGATGCATAGAGTTCGCGTAATGTGATAGTTGAAACAATGTTGTAACACGACCAGATTGCTAAACATTGTTTTGGATTTCTCTTTGCTTCCAAGCAACCCTCGTATTTTTATGGAGTTATTATTCATTTAATCATATTACTCAATCTCATTTTTTAGACATTATTGCTTTTACGACATGCTCACAAATTCCCATAATCTGTATTGAATTGAAATTTTGTATTTGAAGGGTTATTAATTGGCAACTTGTCTGATAATTCAATAAAATATCAACCAAAATCCATAAATTAAGAGCCAAAAAAAGAAATGAAAGTTGTATCGTTACTAAAAAATAATAATTATATTAAAAGAGAAAAAATCATTTATTCTTCTCTTCATCAGGTCTGTTCAAAAATTTAGGTGAATTTTAATTTTTCTCAAAATTATTTATTCATTCATCAATTTCCATTTTGCCCCCTTCAGAATGGTTCCCTTCAACGTTTTTCCAATTCTCAAGTCAATTCCAGGCAGTTCTGATATGCACTTTTTGATATGACCTTGAGCTCTCTCAGTGGTTCAGTTTTTATCTGCTCAATCGTCACAAAACACCGTTCTTTCATGGGTCTCTTCAATCTTGAGAACAATGGGGAGCAAATCTGGTAAATACGTTGGCTGAGGCATGATTACGTTGTTGATCGAACTTGGCGTGCTTTTTTTGGTTTCGGCTCTCCTGGGCTCTTCCATTGGGACGATTGGACTCTGGTTTCGATGTCATAACCATGTACCCATGATTCGTCAGCAGTTATGACCCGTTGACATCATTCAACAATTCCTGACGGTTTTTTGGTCAAAATTTGTACATTCACCTTATTTTTTGAATAGACCTCGTATAACCCAACCAACAACCTTCTTGAAAATATTTGCATGTGTTTGAAAAAGTAGAATTTTCTAAAACGATATAAGAACTTTAACGTTAAATACGAAAATCAACAAAGTGTGTCAGTTCCATTAAAAATCGAATCCTTCTATGAGGTTGAAAGTATTTTTAAGTAGAATTTTCCTTTGGTGACGTCCTTCATGTTATTATTTTGAGTCGATTATACCAATTAATAACCTCAAATGTGGTGTTACACGCTCCTAAAAGTTTTTTCCTCGCAAACTGAAATAATTCAATGTCTGACAGCAAGAAAAGAGGGGACTCAAAAGTTATGAACGCCTTTGAGAATATATCATCCCTTATATCGTGAAAGCCCAAAATTCAGTCAATCCACCAAATAATAGCGATTTGGTTTACCTACATAAAGTAAAGACAAGAGAGTAAATGTTAAAAATAACAAAAATCAACTATTCAGTTGTTCATTACAGTTCAGTTTGAGTCATTCTTATTTTTTATATTTCTGGCCTTTCAATAATTCCTTCTGCGGTAAAATTCAATTACCATAACAGATCAACAAACTGTTATATCCGAAGCAACATTCTTATTTTAATTACAAAATCCATTCGATTGTTTGTTGTTTTATACCATTACGTTATACCAATTTCGATTTCAATGTCCATCGTGGTATTAACCGGGAGAGTAGTTGTTTCCCAGCCTGCATTTGCCAGATCCTGTGTAGTAATAAAGGGAGAGGTGAATATTTCGATTTTTATTTCGAATCGACGTTTCAGTGAAACTTTCTGTGGTGTAAATTATTTTGGTACATGAAAACAATAAAAACCAAAGAAAATTTGTAAAGAAAAATATAGATCGATTTTTCTCCAAAAAAACCTTCTACATAATATACAATGACTTTTTAGAATTGCACAGGTTTATTCATCTTGATAATTCACCGATAACTGGTGATTTCTAGTTCGTAGGTTGTATTTATGTTGACTGAAGTAGTCCGCCTCTCTTGTTGATACGTCGCTTTTGGCCAAAGTGTTATTACCTGTTAATGACGTTACACTGCATTGCATTGTTGTCACTTTAGCATCTTTTAGTATCGGATTCCAAATCCGGTTGAGCGTTACCTCTTTTATGTTGTAGTTTTCCCTATGTTTACGGATTTCTATGGCTTCCCGTACAAGCCGACTGTGGTATCCATGATCGGCGGCAAGTAGTTTCACATCTTCAAACAGTATCGTGTGATCTCCTTCACTAAGCGCGTGTTCTGCTACTGTCGATTCATCTATTTGACCTAATCTACAGTTTCTCCGATGTTCATTCAGCCTTGTACCCATGGATCTTTTGGTGGTTCCGCAGGTGCTTGGTATACGATATACCTCCGCAGCTGATATTGGATCTCTTTTGTCTATCGCAGATCTAAGGCTCTGTTGTATTTTTCTGGTGGGTTTGAAACCTATTTTTATTTTATGCTTCCCTAAGATTTTTCCGATTCTGTCTGTAAACCTAGGGATGTACGGTAGAACTACACGTGCAACAGTTTGAGTTTCCTCCCTATTTTGACTTATGGAAGTCTTCAGTTTCATGGCCTTATTGTAGGTATCCATTCGATTTTAAAGCCACTTGAAAATGCTCCAATTCTTCTTGTAGGTGTTTAGGTTCACATATTCTACGGGCACGTTCAGTCAGGGTGTTGATAATTCCCCACTTTTGACTTGGATGGTGGTTCGAAAGTGCATGCAGATATCCGTCTGTATGTGTCGGTTTTCGGTACACTTTATGTGCCAGTCGTGTGCAACGCCTTTCGACGAGTACATCTAGTCCATGGTGATCTTGATGCTAGGGTGTTGAGCATTTATGTGGTCTAGAAATAGGTTCAGTCTGTCCCTCCCATGTCTCCAGATAACGAAGGTGTCATCCACGTTTACGTAGGCGAATAGTTAGTTTGAAATGGAAAGCGTCGATTGCCTTCTTCTCAAATTGCTCCATGAAGAAGTTGGCTATCGCCGTGCTGAGTGGACTTTCCATCGCTACGCTTTCTAATTGCTCATAGAAATCTCTTTTCCATTGGAAGTAACTCCCGTGAGGCAGACCTTGAAGGGTCCGACAATATCACTAGGAAACAGGTTGGCTATCTCTCTGAAATAATCTTTCAGCGGGACGTTGGTGAACAAGGACACATCGTCGAAACTGACCAGAATATCACTTGGCTCCAAAGTTATATTCTTAATTTTTCCCACAAAGCCTGTCAAATATTTGACGTACGAAGTTGTTTTTCCAGCATGAGGCTTAACCAATTTATCTAACACTGTATGGTTGTGTTTACCTAGTAAAAAACACAAGATCTGGTAGATCGTTCGAAAGCAACAACTCAAAAAATACGAAATGAAAAACAACCAAAAATAATGGTTGAATCAACATGTAAACGGTTACTTTCACTTCATCTTTTACTTCAAAAAATTTCTCACAATGTGTAATTCTAAAGTTAAAATTTGGTGTATGAATCAACCTTAATTGCATGTTTCATTGGAAAATAAATCGTTATTATTATAACAGTGCCGGAAATATTCTCAAAAACGTTAATAAACCTCGACATCCTCTTCGAAAAAAGTGAAAGTTTAAGATCCGGCCGCTCTGCGTGAGAAGCTCGTGTGCATCAAGCTCGGTCCGGCCACTGACCTGGCCCTAAAACGGGTAGGAACATGTCAACGTGTGAGTGGGATCGATCGGAAGTAGTCGAGCTCTCGCTGTCGGCAGGCGATTGCAGCGGCGTCACATATATGCCCGATGAGCTCTCCGAGTCCCTGTCTTCCAAAAAACCTCCGCCTTCATCGTCGGGCGGCCGCCCACCTGCCCCCACCACCAAACAACCGTCACAAGCACAGCCAAACAAGCACAAGCCATGTACCAGATCAGTACTCGGATGACGCCCCCCGTCCCAGTCGCTCTTATCTGATTCGCCGATCCGATGTTTGAGTTTCGAGTGACGTCTCTCACTTTTTGACGGCCTTCGCCAGCCTGCGTATGGAAATGTTTTGATTGCAATTGTCTAAACTGTATGTGGGGGATAATTCACTAAACAGTGGTTCGAAAACAAAATAATTTTGAAAGCGAGTAGGTAGCGTGCCAATTTGGCTCAGCTCGCAAACCCCGCCCCCTGCCGTTATTAGTTGGAGGAGGAGCATGAATAGCCACAAGAAAGAGCCTAAATTAACGTATGATCAACCAAGATATTGAATTTCAGTGCCAGAGAAGATAACATAGGTCTACGATTACTTTGCTTATCCCCCCTTCAGCTCTCAAACTCCGCTTTCCAATGATTGTTAAGGAAGGAGGGGGTTGACTAGCCAGAGATAGGATCCGAAAGTAATGTTTTGATAAATAAAATATGGAAAACTTTCAATTTTGTCTGGAATATCTTAGTTTATCCCCACTTCAACTCGCAAGTCCCGCCTTCCTGTGATTATTAAGGGGATTATTAATTAAGGCTTGACTAGCCAGAGGGGAGACGGAAGGTACTGTTTTAATGAACCAAGATTTGGTAAACTTTCAATTTTGGTGCCTAAGAACATTAAATAATTTCGAAAGGGAATAGGTCGCTTTAGTTATCCCCATTTCAGCTCACAAGCCCCGCCCTTTGTACTTTTCGAATGGGGAGGAACTCGAATAGCTAGAGGGAGGAGCCAAAAATAATATGCTGATAAACTGAAGCGTTGAAAATTTTCATTTTCAGTTATATTATGAACATTAGTGCAAGGAAGAGATACATACTGGAAAAAAAAGAGAATAAGTCGCTTCAGTCATCCCCACTTCAGGTCACAAGCCCTGCCTATGTGTTTATCAAGTGGAGGGGGGATTGTGGGGTAAAAACAGGTTAGAACTTTTAATAAATAATAATAAATGAAATAAATTCATGTTGAATTATTATTAAATAACAGTCTCTGTTTTTTAATTAAATTGTTGCTATTCTTCATATGAGTGATTAACGGAAAATCGTTTATAGCACTGAAATAGGTAAAAATGAACTATAGTCGTATTCCTGCAAATTGCGATGAATGTTCTTTCTTCATTAGTATTTTGACTTCTCAGAATAAAACTATAGGCTTTTCGAAAGAACTAAAAAATCATTTCAGATTTGAAAGCTATTCAATCTGTGTTCTGAATATGGTCTATTCACTTTGGATTTTCCTAACATGGGTGTTGCAAAAATTGCAATTGATGACCGTCTTAAGTTTAACCGAAAATTGTTAAGAATATTATTACAACACCAATGGTAAATATTGCAAGTCAAAACATTTCCACAATGTTATTATACACTCAGAAACTTAAACAGTCATATTTTCAGTGGCAGCATATTGACAAATTTTGTGTAATTTTGTTTGAATTAAAGTTAACAAGACATGCTCGCACGTGTGTCTGTGGTGGTTAGTTGAATTAGTAAAGATATAAACTATTAATGTTGTGCATGCCAAAGAGTGGAATAGACAATAGAGAAAAATGAGAAATTTTGATTTTTACTTCAGAAAACTAAGCGCAAACAAAAACACTGCCGATCATTAGGCGAGAGAATAAATATTGTTAACTTACTTATTCAAGCAAGTTATTCAATTTTCATTGAAGCAAAAATATTAATGAACTTTGGTGGAATTTAAACGGGAGATAACCTCTGAAATGAAGAAGTTAGGAGTTAGTTTAAGCCGATTTCAGAACCTTCCCCCACCATTTTTAACCTTAAAATGACCTCTACATACGTCACACGAAGCAGACAAGGTGACCTGGAGGAGACGTTTCGAGTTTGACCTTGAACAAACTTGACCTACTTGACACGGCGATGAAGTGTGACGTATTTAAAGGCCATTTCAAGGTTAAAAGTAGTGTGCTAAGTCACCTTGTCGAAAATATAGGGGGTTGAACCAAGGTCATTCAAAGTTAAACCCAAAACACCGTCTCAAAGTCACCTTACCGACATCGCCATGTTACGCAGGTCAAGGTCGTTCAAGGTCAAACTCGAAACATCTCAAAGTCACCTTGGATGATGCGTGTGACGTATATAGAGGTCATTTCAAGGTTGAAAGTGGTGGGGGAGGTTCTGAAATCGGTTTAAACTAACTACTGAAGATATATGTTATCTAGAAGAAACTCGGGAAACAGAGCCAAGTGATTCAGCAACGGTCAGTCCCGTTTTTCTATGGCTAAATGTCATAATAGAAAACTTCAAAAGCATGTGCGATTTCCAACATACGAGGTCTGTTAAAAAAATAAGGTGAATTTTCAAATTTCGCGAGGTAGGTACATTCGATTAGCGATTTTTTCATTTATGTCGGTACACACCTCTGGAAATTATGTTGACAGTTTCAGCTGTTTAGCATGCTCAGTTTTTTGGTGAGAGGCATGAAAGTGGGAGGCGTTTTCCATGTTCAGTGATTTTTTGCTATCGAAAAAATGCATCAAAGAATTTGCATCAAAATTTTTGTAAAAAATGGAGTTAAGTGCTCAAAAAAACTTGAAATGTTGACAGTGGCATACGGTGATTGTACTGAGTCAGAAAAATGTTTACAAGTGGTACCAGCTTTTGACAAAAGGTTGAGATGTGAATGATGACGCTCGCCCTGGACGACCCAGTACATCAACAAACCTATTAAAATGTTGAGAAAGTGAAGAAAATTGTTATGGAGAATCGTCGAACCACTATTATGAAATGTTGACAGTGACATACGGTGATTGTACTCTGAGCCAGAAAAATGTTTACAAGTAGTACAAGCCCCAGAAAATCAACAACCGATGAAAATGTTAAAAAAGTAAAGAAAGTTGTTATGGAGAATCGCCGAATCACTATTAGAGAAGTTGCTGGGGATGTCAGCATATCGGCTGGCTCATGCCATGCAGTTTTTTCGGAAATTTTTCGTTCCAAAATTGCTGAATTTTGACTAAAAAACCGTCGCATGAACATCACTCAGGACTTGTTGGTTGACGTCAACGGCGATCCAGATTTGCTTGAAAGGGCCATAACTGATGACGAATCATGGGTATATGATTATGACATCAAAACCCAAGTACAATCGTCCCAATGGAAGAGCTCAGGGGAGCCGAAACAAAAAAAGCACGTCAAGCTCGATCAAATGTCAAGGTTTTGCTCACTGTTTTCTTCAATTACCGTGGTGTAGTGCATCATAAGTTCTTGCTACATGATCATGTGGTCAATAAGAAGTATTATCTTGAAGTTATAGGCCGCTTGCGAGAAGCAATACAAAGAAAACGTTAGGTATTGTAGAAAAACAATTCATGGCTTTGGTATAACGACAATACATCTGCTCACTCGTCATTATTTGTTCGTAGTTTTTGACCAAAAACAACACCGTTGACATGCATCGGCCATCATATTCACCAGAATTGTACCCCTGCGACATTTTTCTGTTTCCAAGACTGAAGAGACGCATTAAAGGAAGGTGTTAATTCAATATAAAGACAGTAATCTGGAGGAAAATTAATGACAGGTATTCACTTTTCTGGAAAAGTTATAAGAAGAGAAAATATAGAAATAATCAAAATATTCATCATAAACTTGGGGGGTACATTTTATCCAATTACAGGGGATCTAAAAATGTATAAACGTATCAGTAGTAGGAAATGTTATGAATCAATAGCCCAGGTCAGGTCACAAAAAGGCAAAGGCAACAGTGAAGTTTGAAAACTTTACCACTAAAATATTGTTCAAATGACACAGCTTTCAACAAATGGGTAATAAACAGTTTCATGTTCAACCAAAGTTCATTTCACATAAGCCCAAGTTTTGTGAGTAAAATCAAAATTGCTCATTCCCAAAAAATATTGTCAAAAATTAATGTAACCAGTAAATTATAGTTAATATGTTATACAGAGTTGGGTTTTTGTAGAAATATATTATCAATAACATTTTCAAATACATTTCAAATAATAAATTTTAATAATGGAAAATGGACCAAGCTGGTTATATTTACTTAATTTGAGTTTAATATAAAAATTGCAGCCAGTCAAGTTTTGATTCAGTTCTACTTTCTCTTTTTAATATATATCCAACCTATCAAACATGACCTAAAGCAAAAATTTACTTCCCTATAATACTAAATGGTGATGAAACCTTACTCCAGATATTTTTAAAATAGCAGAACTTTTTAAACAATCTGAGAGGCAAAAACATTGCAGAACTACTATAAAAATATTGTTGAATGAAATGAGTAGTTTGAATTCTTACAATGCATAAGCTGATCGAAATTTCAACTCAAAAATACATCATTAATATAAAACAAATTGAATAGAATCATTCAAATTCAAAAAGTTTTGGAAAAATAATAAGTAACTATCAATAATCATAAATTTAATATATTATTATGATACAAATGAAACACAATAGTAATAAACGATGTTCAAACTTTCCAATATTTCTACAAGAGAAATCAGTTTTGGCTTTTTGAAATTCGAAAATATAAATGAAATATACAAGCAATCTCAGAAAATTACATAAAATTCAAGATATGAAGTTTTTATGCCAACATTTTTTTATAAAGACTAAATTATGCTTTTCTTAGGTACGGAAAAGTTATCACTTTATTGTGAAGTACCACAACCAAAGAAAGCAAATATATTAATAACAGAACAAACAATTTTTTTCGATGCTTCAAATGATTATTTTTTGCTGGAAAATCATTTCGATTCATAGAATTTTTGGTGCAAGCCTACACGTGAAGCCTCTGGCATACAATGAATCTATTGAGAGCACTGTACCTTCACCAGAACAAAGACACTGTCTCTCGACGTGCGTTTCGCTAACCTAGTAAGCATCCTCCGGAAACGACTTAGAAAATTGAAGATACCGTCCAATGGATGTACTATATAAAAAATAAGCGAGATTTCAATGTATTTATATCAACTACCAAGATGGTGAATGTACTCGACATCTTGTAGGAGTTCATAAAATGGGGAGCGTTCTGTGACTGGTTGTTGAATTTTTCAATTTGGAAAAACCTGAATCCTATACTAGTCATTACTTTAGGTCTTCCACCACCATGCTGTCTGAAAGAGGATGTGAGCTTTCAATATTTAATAAATTCAAAAGGTGGAAATTCTCAGCAGTGGCTGAGTAGTTTGTTGAGGAATAAGGTAGTTGCAAACGCAAGATTTCTAAGCAACTTTTCATCCCTGATAATAGTTCATCAATTTCATCACGTTCCAGCAGTTACAATATAGAGAATGGCAAGAGGGAAGATTGGGATTTCCAACTACACCGATTGCGCTCTTTCACTTTCAATTGTTGATCCATGCCAAATTGTGTTTTCTTTATTATTGTATGACGATTATGTATAAATTTGACTCACTTTTTGTTTCAGCCAATATAACGAACTAGTAATAATAACAGTCATATTTATTCAGGTCCATTGCAATATAAATTTATAGACATGTCAATACATAATCAAAATTATAATTAT
>WOGO01008894.1:0-10434 GCA_015342085.1 Leptinotarsa defecta
GTTTTGACACTAATATATAATTGAATCAGCTGAATATTTATTTTCACTTCAACAATACATATCAATACATTCAACTAATTTTGGAAATAATTTCAAGCCTATGGATAATTTCATTTCAATATTTTTATTATTTGTTGGTTTGAAAAATTAAATAATTTCCTTGAAAGAAATGGTATAGTTGAAATACTTCTAAGGAATAGGGTGCCAGTCGGCATCATTTGCGTTTGTGCAAGAATCGTAAACTAATCACGAATGGAATAAGAATTAAAAATGTGTTTTGCAAGGAAATGACGAAGAGGTTTGCAGTTTCTTTTTGATTATACGTGGTTTGAAGTTTTTTCAGTGTTTTCACAGGTATGTTGATATTTATATACTTTCTTTCATTCCATATTTTGAAATAATTATGAATAGCCACGTATTGGATAACCGGACATCGTTTTTTTCAAGCACGTGCCCATACATTTTTTTCGACAGCTATCCTCTATAAAAGTAGCTTGAAGTTCTTATTGTTTAAGGTAATGACTGAAGGAAAGCTTCGATGTTTTCAATTCTGGTTTTCTTTTAAAGAACATTGTGAAGTAATCACAGTTTTCCCTTGTATTACTTTATTAAAATCAGTAAGACCGAAAAAGGAAAGTTATTTATAACATATTTACAAAATTGATGACATCCAACAAAACTGCACGAACTCAAAACATGCAATATAACTTCTTTCATTTTTAGACATGGAGGAATTTCTTAATAACTTGGGATTAAATGACATATATTATTTATCTCCCACTAATATACTTAAAACACATACTTTTCAAACAGAAAATGATGTAACCCTAGACATAGCTAAAAGGATCACTGATGAAGAAACCAAAGAAATGATTCCCTCAATTGGCAAAAGAAAAATATTCAATCAAGAAAGCAATTGATGGAATAAATTAAGAATCATATATAACAGAGGTATGTCTTTCTTTCATTCATAACTTTTATAATAAATATGTGTATCATTACAATCAAAAACATATTCAGTTTTCTCAAACAACTATATATTTTTGCGATTTGCTGTAGATACTTATTATTATTCAGGTCTGTACCTAAGTAATTAAATGCTAGAATCCTCAAATTTAGTAGATTTGAAGGCCTGAAGGTTATGGTTGGAGAGCTTGGTGAATTTTGTCATCACAGTCATATTTCTAATCAAATTTTTTTATTGATCCAATAGTATTATTGCGAAAATGTAGACAATCACTAATCTCTGTTCTCTTTCATTTTAGAACATTTCTTCAGTGAAAGGTTTTGAAATCGACTCTAATTGTTTTTTAGTAGATATCACCAATAACAATAATAAATAATAAAATATGTCAATGTTTCAGATTAGGATTGTGATTGTTTCAATCAAATATTTCTTTGATACAATGAACATATGCTTGAAGAAATAGTTGGGAGTCAAGAATTCTTTTTTCTTGCATCAACAAAATATTTTGTCATGCATATATGACACTTTTATTTCTTTGAATGAAGTGAATTTTCTTTCTTTCAACAAATCCTTTTTTTCCGTGTCTACCAGAATTCTCGAAACTTCAATTTCTGAAGATATGTTTTTTCCAACTGGTTTTATGATACAGGGCGTTTCAACTAACCCCCTGTAGTTAACGCTTTGAAATAAAAGATACTGTCAGGTTTTTCTGCACTGGTAGTTTTTGTTGAATCTAGTTCTCGCAGAACAAAAAGACGATAGTTGGCCACTGTCACTTCTTCACGAATTATTATAAAGTCATCTTTGTTCCAACATGGTTTATTCTACTGAAGAATTGATAGAAATTGTTGCAACCTAGTATAGAAATAATGAATGTGCTAAAGCTGCTGCAAGAATTTATAATACGAATCATCCAGACCACAACGTGAGCTATCAATACATTAAACAGTAATGTTCACAAAAGAAAACATGAAGTGTCCCGTCCTGTCAAAAATGACAAAGTTGAAGTTGGAGTTTTAGGGCGTGTAAGTACATATCGATAATTGATAATCTATCAGACAAGTAGCTAGAGCGTCTGGAAATATCAGCTATTATCTTCCGATTTTGAAAGCGTACAAATTCCATCCTTTCAAAATAAGGCTAGTTCAGCAACTAAACGAAGATAATTCTGATCGTCGACTTCAGTTTTGTGAGGTGTTCAGCGAGAAATTGACCAATAACCCAAACCTATTATACAATACATGTCTTTTAGACGGAAGTTCATTTATGTTGGATGTTAAAGTGAATAGACATAATTGTCGTTAGTGAAGCGATGAGAATCCTCATTTGGTGATGAAAACACATTTACAAACTTCACAAAAATTGAAAGTCTGTGCCGGCAGTCTTGGTAATCATATTGTTGGACCATTCTTCATTAAAGGTGAGGTGTTCAGCGAGAAATTGACCAATAACCCAAACCTATTATACAATACATGTTTTTTAGACGAAAGTTCATTCATGTTGAATGTTAAAGTGAATAGACATAATTGTAGTTAGTGGAGCGATGATAATCCTCATTTGGTGATGAAAACACATTTATAAACTTCACAAAAGAAACTCTGTGCCGTCAGTTTTGGTAATCCTATTGTTGGACCTTTCTTCATCAAAGGTAATCTCAATAGGGACACTTGAATCTATCACAATACTGCGTAGATCCAATGATTACACACATTTTAGAAAATGAAAACAATTTAGTAGAAAATGATGATAATTTGGAAGAAAATGAAATGACATTCCAGCACGATGATGCACCCCCACATTTTTATGTTCGGGTGAGACAGTTTTCGAACGGATGTTTCCCAATGCGTTGGATCGGCAGAAGGAATCCAGTGGAGTGGCTAGCTAGATCACCTGGACCGATGGACTTTTTTCTGTGGGGACTCCTGAAGTCGAAAGTGTACTCTTAGAAAGCCTAAAATCTAGAAGACCTGCGACAGAAAATTGTTCGGGAATGCCGATTGCTGACTTCTGATATCTTAAATAATGTACGGAACGCTTTCGAGCGTAGCCTGTATTAATGTATGAAATTAGGTAAAAATTAGGTAGGTTTCCACTGATATTATTTGTTGTTGATTTCCTCATTAAAATGAATGACAGCGAATTTTTTGTTCTTCTTCACCCCACTAACCGCAGGGTGGTGAAGTTTTGGGTATAATTTTCATATCAAAATTAGTTCTTCTGGAGATAAAAATTGATGTGAATGAGTGAAATTTTCGATTATCTACACGTCCGTTTCTGACTTACAAGGGGGGTCAAATTTTCGTTGGAACGCCCTGTATAGTCCCCTTGTCATCAAGTCATTGTAGTCTCTTTTCCAAACACCACAACCAGATATGTAATCTCTTGAATATTACTGAAGATGATCACTTGGTGATTGAAACACGAATCGAGGTCAAAAATAACAGTTTGGTGTTGGGAACAAATTCCGGTAATATTCATTACTACACCAAAGCTTTCAAACAGTGCATTACATTGACATTTCTCACCCAAATAGAAGCCAAGATGATTCCGTATCCAAGAAATTTTACGTTTGCCTCTCTCCCCAAGTCGCAACGAGGTTTTATTCCCATATCCTGAGCAATTGTGTTACAATTTGTTAACTAGAAAGAATTATTCCACCAACTTCTCTTATTTATCTGCAACACTACATGATGTATTGAAGTGAAGTGATAGTATATGTATACTGGTAATTAGAATAGGATCTAATATAAATCCTTGTAGTATCCCATGAGTAATTTGTTCTTAAAATAAAAATGATACAAATTTTTCCAAAACTATTCTTCATAAAATTCCAATTTTTCCAAACGCAATGGATCATAGCAATGATCGTAGCTGTCGAGTTTCCCAATTTTAGGCAGTGAGCAAGAGGATATTATTAATTTCATTGAAAACACTGTTTCCATTCCAAGTTAGCATCAATAAACAATGACTAGGACTGTTCAGTTACCATCATTTTCTGATGATGCTATCTTGGTTAGCAAATGACGCATCGGAACACAGTATTTTTTCTGGTGTGGTGTGGTTCTCAGTGGATTGATTTTGCGTCAGAGCTTTCAATTACAAATATCAATATGAATTACTGTTTTCCAACAGGTTTGATAAGTTAGATAAAAGAGAGATCGATCTATAATGACTGCCTTTTGTGAGAGTTCCAATTTGATACTTCATCCTAGAAAACTTGTTTTGGCCATATTCTGATGTTTCTATGAATACAACTCTCTCATTTGAATATGAAATCAAAATAAGAACTCACCCTTCCATTTCGAACCCCTTCGAAAAGCCAATTTTCACATGCTTCGAAAAGACTCCATGTCTATAAAAATCCCCACATTCACAATCCCAACGGACCATTCTATTTAAATGTGTTGATTCATGTTATTTCGACTTCGTCTATAAAAATTGTGAGAAGTTCTCGGTTTAAAAGGAAACGACAAACCCACAAATCAACGTTGAGAAGTCGCATTCATGCAAAACTTGCAAGGGTAAAGGTTTCCATTGACGTGGGTGGAAAGAATCGATGATGTGGTTTCTGAAGTATATATTTGGAACGAATGCTTCTTTTATAGTATTTCCGTGTTATCAGATTGTACAGTACTCGGATGTGAGTGAAACGATAAAAAGAAATCATTGCAGGGGAACCGAAAAGTAACGATTCCAGTATGAAATCCAATTTATCATTTCAAAATATAACAATTCTGAATCTATGTGACAGAATTAGTCGACACTTGATGAAAATCTATAGGTAACGTTTTTAAATAACACTTTACTGTAAAACTCTCACCAAACAATTCACAAAACCATAACACGTGTTTAGTCTAATCAACAAGTTCAAAAACATGAAAAATAGAGATGAAGGTCCTAAAAACATGAGCGATAGCTCATTCGATTGTTTTAACAAAATAAGATTTAAAAAAATGGTATTAAGTATTTCGTTAATAACTCAAAAAATATCAATATTTAAACAATGTTGAAAGCTCGTTGAAGAGGAGGAAATTTCCGATAAGAACGTCCCCGAAACCCTATCTCCATTATTCAAAGTTTCAATTTGACGTTGAAAATAGGGTTCCGCGCAGCTGTTACGGCATGCGCGCGCTGCCCCTAAAGAGTTTATCAAAAGAAATATTTTTTATAACATTTGAAAAAAATCTAGTATCTTCTTAATACTTGAATGAATCGAGTCCCGCAGAAAAAAAGTTTTATCACCATTTTTCAAAAAATTATTCAATTGTTAACTAACAAATTTTTTCCCAGTCTCCGTTGGCATAAATAATGGGATGAAAGGCATACATAATTGGCCTATAAATTTTAAACTTCGTGGAGCCCTTTTGATATATATACTTCATACGATCCTGCGATAAAAGTTTATAAAAATATATTAATTTGTTAATTATAATTTCTTATAACTATTGCAAAATGAAATATCTGAAAATTTTTGATGAATATTTTTTTTTATTGATATTTAGCTGTGTGTGTTTTTACAATAAACAATGGCAGTCATCAACATAGGATATGAATTTTTTACGTAATTTGTTTATTAAATTGTTTTAAACAAATAGAGAAATTCAGAAATTCAATATTTTTAAATTTTTTTTTTGCTATAGAGATAATTATGATTTAAAAAAAAATTTCTCAATTTCAATTTTTAATTGTTTAAAATCGATTTTTGTATTTCGATTGTTTGAATAATCAGTTGAAAAATAATTTTGCTTTCAAAATCATAATTTACACTTTTGAATAGTATAGAAATTTGTTATTAACAAATATTGACCAACGTTATATTTTTTTTTCTGAAGCAGAAGAAAATTATAAAAACAGCTATATATAAAACAGTGCCATAATTTTTTTTATCGTATCGTGTGGTATGATATTAGAGAATATTATAATGAATAAAAAAAATTATGGCACTTTTTCATATATAGCAGTTTTTGTAACATTTCCTGCTTCAGAAAAAAATATAACTTTGGTCAATATTTGTTTATAACAAATTGTTAACTAACTAACAATTAAATATTGAATGAAAAAATTTTTTATTGCCAAACTATTTAAAAGTGTGAATTATGATTTTTTTCCAAAGCAACATTATTTCTTGACTAATTATTTAAACAAGTGAAATATAAAAACATTGATTTTAAATAATTTAAAATTGAAATTAAGAGAAAAAATTTTTCTTTCAGATCATAATTATCTCTAGACAACAAAATAGCAGAAAAATGTTTTTCAAAAATATTGAATTTCTCTGTTTGTTTGAAACAATTTATTGAACAATTTACGTAAAAAATGCATATCCTATGTTAATAACTGCCATTGTTTAATGTGAAAACAGACATAGCTGAATATCAATTGAAAATAAAATTTTCATCAACAATTTTTAGACATTTCATTTTGGAATAGTTATAAAAAATCATAATCAACAAATTAATAAATTTTAATGAACTTTTATCGCAGGATCGTATGAAGTATATATATCAAAAGGGCTCCACGAAGTTTAAAATTTATTGGCCAATTATTTATACATTTATACCTTTCATCCCATTATTAATAAGGCTTTCAAGACTTTTCAAATAAAGTATCACTCAACCCCTCTCCCCCATTCAAATTTGAGGGGTTGAAGAACCCCCTGTTAGGGGGTTGCTCGTTCAAGCCTAAAGTATACGGCAAAAGATGTCCCCCATACAAAATCATTTGACGTGTTTCGGAAAATTTTTTCACTAACTATGGGATAAGAAACATACGAGGTGGCTCGTCTAATATGGAACACCCTGTATTTAGCGGTGCTGTGTTGAAATTGATCGAGTTCCAGGAACTTTGTTGTCTTGGTAGGATCTTTACTGAACTAACAAGGGGTAATACCTTGAAACTGCGGTTTGCAGGTGATCTACTTGCATAATTTCAGCATGATTCTGCTGCTGGATGAACCAGAAACATCTGCGAGACTAATCGACATCCAGCGTGATATTAGCCAGAGAAGTAGTTGTTTTTCGACAAACATTTACCAGAGCGTACTGTGTAGGTAGTTGGGAGAGATGAAAATTTGGAAATTTCAGTTAGTAATAATAATTTTTTTGTACAGTACCGTAACAAATCATCGTGAAATTTTCACCGAACATTTTGAAAAACCGCATAATGTGATTCGCTATGCAATAGCTGCCTCATGCGTGTTTATAACGTGCAGTACTATACAGTATGAACAGGCTGACTTCGACCAACGGCATGGGTAATGTTGGCTTTGACATCCGTTGTAGTTTGTAGTTTATTCGCATACACCTACAACTTGACAAACCCGCACAAGAAAAAGTCTAATAGGGTTGAATCGCATGATGTCGATGGCCAGTTCACATCACCTCTACGTGAGATGACCAGAATATGCAGAATATAAAATGTAGCATGAACTATTGAAACCACATACTCCTGGTGTCCAGATCATCTTGTTCAGGCTAAAAAAAGTTGGTAATCATAGACCTACAGTGCTCGCCGTTGAGAGTGATGGCCTGGACAGCATCGTTCTCAAAGAAATATGGACCGATAACGCCGCCTGCAAAGTTCCCAACAAACAATGACCCATTCATCCACAAATGGGTTTCATCGCCGAAGATGATTTTCTGATAAAAATAAGGTTCACTTGCCAGCTGCTCGAGAGCCCATTCAGCGTTGTTCACCTTCAGTCCGTGGGTCAGTTGATTTTTGTACGAGAGCAGGCAGTCACGATGTAACATTCGCCAAGTTGTGGTCTGCAAGAGGCCGAGTTCTTGTGAGCGACTCGAAATCGACTGCCTGAGATCTGCTGCACACTCTCACAAACAACGGCGTTGCTTTTGTCAGATCTTGAATTTTGTTGACGTGTGGGTGTTGGTCGATCGTTTACAGAACCAGTGGACTCAAATTTATCCACCACATTGCAAATAGTCCTCTCGGTAGAACAGTTATGGCTACCGTAAAATGGGCGAAGCGCGCAGTACGTTGCCCGAACTGAACACCCATTTCAAAGAAATAATTTCATTATCTGTTATTTATCGTTTGTTATTAAATACCATATCCGTATATAGTAATTTGGCAAATCAAACTGAATAAATGACAATTGATTTGACAGATGTTGCTCCAACAAGATGAACGTTATCAATTGTCAGAGTTAGAAAGTCTCTGTTGGAAGACCCGTTATTTACTTATAGAACAAAATTTCAAACATTTCAATCTTTATTTATAATAAATGTGGAAATTCGAACGGAAGAATGTACTCAAAGATACTAACAGAAACATTCTAATTATTATTTGTATTAATATTCATATGAAAATTCGAGCAATTGCTAATGTTGAAGGGATTTAATTTGTTTAAAATGCTTGATATATTCAAATGCCTTTTGTTGAAGTCAGATCAAGAAAATGAACTTGTGATGCACTGTTTGGAACCTTTGGTGTAGTAATGAATATAACCGAATATAACAACACCAAACTGTTATTGTTATCACCTCGACACATGTTTCGATCACTAAGTGATCATCTTCGAAACAGTTTCGAAACAGTTTGATCTTCCTTTCGAAGATGATCGAATTTGATATTCGATTTTTTGTAACACACCTATGTAGCACACCTGAAATATAGAAGAGCAGAAAAATCAGTAGTTGCCTATAATGTTTCGCACCATAATCCTTACAAAGACTGTAGTTCATCAAGATTAGTTGGACAAGTTAACAACAGCAGACATCCAGACGCCAATGAGAGTCAACATAATAATATTATGAATAATGATGGTCGACCAATACCTTATAGTTTACTAAATAGCTTGTTGAAATAATATTTTTAGTTATCAGATTCACCTGACTAGTAGATGAGGCAACATTGTGAAATTAATATTAGGACAATTGAGACGCAAGTACCTAGGAGACACATCTATGGTATAGATGAAGATGATAATTTGGTGAATGAAACATTTCTCGAAATGTTAAAAATAACAGTTTGGTGTTGGGATGGAACCCCAGATTTTTTTTGACACAGTCACTAGTCTGTCTGGTAACTTGCTCTTTTTACTTACAAAAATATCATAACCATCATTGTGGCAATTCTCATATTTGTGAAAACAGAGTACGTTTCATAACATTTTGAAATATAATGAAAATTTGTCTGATTGAAACTCAGGGAAAATTGAAAAGCAATGAATCTTCCATGAGACAGCCAATAAAAAATTCGCGGAAGGAAAGTTATAAGAATTAAAAAGGATTTCTATATAAAACATTCCAGAGCAATTTTTCATAATTCTTGACAGCATACTCGCTATTACTTGATGGATTTCCAATCACCTCAATTTCAAATTAGACTTGGGTTTGACTTCACCCTCTTCATTTTGAGAGAGTTGTATTATAAACTTGACAGATTTGCAAAGTTGAATACGGCCAAATCCATAGGGATGTTGGATTTCAATGCAAATCAAAATGAAATTCAATATTCCGTACTTATTATTGTTTTTCTCTTTACCAGCATCACTGTCAAGAGGATGTTAACTCATTAATGAATGATCAAAATGTTGTTAATGAAAATCTTCTATCTTTCATTGTCAACACTCTATAACACATATTAGGAGAACAATTTAAAAAAGTTTCAATTTGCAATGTGATGAAAATGTTTTCAGAAATAAATTCATGTAGAATCAAATCAATTCAACCTGTAAACGAGGAACTCTCACTGAATCTGAAAAATCTATCACAATGAAGTATAGAGTGGATATGAGAAAAGTAACGGAATCATCATCAGTTTTTTTAAGTAGAAACACTATTTTTCAATTTTCACATCTACCTTACAGATATCAAAAATCATGGAGAAAGTCGTAAACCACCATATTGTTAAATATTTGGAAGGCTTCAACTTCTTGAGTGTTCATCAATATGGCTTTCGGAAACAAAGATCTCATCAGGCGACCTTCCATCGTATGTCTCCTGATGTTTCTCAGGGATCCACATCATCTTCAACCCTATTTTTATTGTATATCAACGACTCATTGGGAAAAACGAAGAATCCATAATATTGCGTTGCTGATGACAGCACCCGTCATTCCATTAGGATTCCAGAACATCGGATGCGTATGCACATCTTCATCGGCAGCAGGAGGTTGCATATCTCAAGAAGGATCAAGAAGTGATTTCGAATTGGGGTGAAACTAACCAGGTTCAATTCAATGCCACAGAAACCCATAGATCGGTTGTCTCCAAAAAGATAAATGTCTCCGAAACGAATAAAATAATGTCAGCACAGACAATTCCGCTTTCTGCTCCGATGAGTTTTTTGAGGATAAAAATGTGTCTTGGCACAATCATGTCGCTGGAATTACAAAGGCTGCTTCTCAAAAGCTTGGAACACTGTTCCGAACCAAACTGTACACACTTCAGCAACTTTTCATGATTTATAAAGCTCAGGTTAGACCTGAGTATTGGAGTATTGTT